>JAEMWC010000033.1:1190000-1192500 GCA_016490735.1 Pachyseris speciosa | reverse complement strand
CTTAAGTACTTAGGATCACCAGCCGATTCCCGTTTGGATGGCGATTCATTAGGGATTTCTGAGAAATACAAACAGACAAGGTTAACTTGAGTTAATATTGCGCCAATAATTTATTTACTACCTTACTGTACTGTACTGTACTATATATATATATATATATATATATATATATATATATATATATATATATAATAATGTCAAAAACATCCACTGTCGTGGTTGTGTCTCCAGACGAATTAAAATAATAGCCAAGAACTGGAAAATACGACTTTGCCAATATTTCGTCTTTATTAAAAGACTTCATCAGGGCAACTGATGTGAAAGCGGTTAAAACCGTTATAAGATATACGCTAGCTGATGTGAGACGCTAATACGAGACTTAAAGCTGCTCGCGCGCTGTAAAGCGCGCGCGTTACATATAAGTGAAGCAATGAGAGCGATATTAAAATAAATCCCTTCGAGGATTCCTACTACAGAAAAAATCATCACTATTAAGACCCAGTGGATAAATACATCGAAGACGGTATGCCCACTGGGCCTCCCTATCCCTAAGATATTCCTCACTTGAACACTTGTCTATTAACTGTATTCTAACATCACTCAAACCATGATGGTCTGCCTGATTGAAATGCCTGTATATAACATCGTCTTTAAGTTTATTCTCCGAGGATAGTCCTCTGTGCGCATTAATCCTAGACTTGTGGTTATTAAATCTAGTCCTAAATTTGTTAATAGTAGATCCCACATACTGCATTTGACACGTTGCACAAGACAATAGGTACACTACGTGGTCTGAATTACAATCCAGCTTAAAATTAATCACAAAATCTCTCCCAGTAACTCTACTTTTGAAACAAATGCCCTCATCCAAGAAATCACAAACCCTGCATCGTCTATCCCCACATCTACCACAACCCTTAACAGTAACTGGTGTCTTAAGTTCGGAATGTACCAGAATGTCCTTAAGGCATTTAGGCCGCCGGAAAGCCACCATGGGCACCTGTTCCAAGGCCAGCTGGCAACGCCTAGAAGATTGCAAAACAGGATGAAGCCTGTGTAATATTTTAGAAATACAAGGGAGTGCCGGATGAAATGTGACCACAAAAGGAATACGTTTATTACAAGCAGGCTGCTTATCCCTAAGGGTTTGTTCCCTGGGAATCCTACGCGCTCGATCTATTTGCCCCTCCACATGCTCCCTGTTATAACCCCTTTTAACCAAGTAACTGCACAATTCCTCAGCCCGTTTATCAAACAAAGCATCCGTGGAACATATACGTCTTATTCTAAGGGCCTGACCAAAAGGGATACCTTTCTTACATGAATTAGGGTGACAAGAGGAATGAAACAAATATTGGTGTTTGTCCGTAGGCTTACGATATAAATCTGTGGAAATTACCCCCTCGTTTAACAAGACACTAACATCTAAAAAGTTCACTTGCTCAGACGACCAGCTAAAAGTGAATTTAATGGTATTATGAAACGAGTTCATAAGCCCCATAAACTCTTTGAGTCTCTCCTCTCCCTCCGTCCAAATAAAAAAGATGTCATCTATAAATCTACGCCAGAAAAGCGGCGTTACTGATGCTTGTTCAAGTAGGTCCGATTCTAGTTTACCCATAAAGATATTGGCATAAGACGGCGCCATTTTTGTCCCTATTGCTGTGCGATGCGCTAAGAAATCTTAAATCGTATGATGACATTATTATCAAAGAGGCAGATAAAGGGTCTGGGGTTGTAGTAATGGATAAAGATAAATATATTACTGAGGCTTTTAGACAACTAGAGGACCGTAATGTTTATAGGGAGACTCCTGTTGATCTTACTCAACGGATTTCTGAACTGGTTAATGATAGAATTCAGAAGGTTTTTGATGATGGTTACATTGATGACAAGACGCTTGAATATCTTTTGATAAACAGCAAGCCTAGGGCGGGTCGGTTTTATTTATTACCTAAAATACATAAGAAGGGTTGCCCGGGAGGCCGGTTATCTCGGGGTGTGGGACGTGCACGGAGAGGGTCTCGGAATTTGTGGATTTTCATATTAAACATTTGGTTCCTGAAATACCATCCTACATTAGGGACACTAAACATTTTTTACAGGTGCTTAATGACTTGGGGAGGTTGCCGGAGGGGGCTATATTGGTTACAGCCGATGTAGTCGGCCTATATCCTCACATTCCCCATGAGGAGGGGTTAAAGGCTTTGGGGGAAGCTTTGACTAGATCCACCCACACTACTGTCCCTCCTGATGTTTTAGTGGATTTGGCTAGGTTGGTGCTCACTAACAACAACCTTACTTTTTATGGAAGACATTTCCTACAGGTCCTGGGGACAGCAATAGGGACAAAAATGGCGCCGTCTTATGCCAATATCTTTATGGGTAAACTAGAATCGGACCTACTTGAACAAGCATCAGTAACGCCGCTTTTCTGGCGTAGATTTATAGATGACATCTTTTTTATTTGGACGGAGGGAGAGGAGAGACTCAAAGAGTT
>JAEMWC010000033.1:1075000-1185000 GCA_016490735.1 Pachyseris speciosa | reverse complement strand
CACATTGCTTCAGATTTAGATGTATTAATTTCAAGTCCAGATTGGGCGCCGAATTCGTTTAGAAGCTCAAGTAAATGTGTCACAGATTCCTTGTTCTGCACGAAAACAGTGGTGTCATCTGCGTATCGTACGATTTTTAATTCCTGATTATCGACCTGAATGCCTTTGATAAAGCCATCATTCTTTAAAGCTCTGGCGAAAATTTCAATGCCTAAGACAAAGAGGATTCCTGATAATGGGCATCCCTGCGTGACGCCACGTTCTAGGGAGAAGAAAGAGGAAGCGTGGCCATTGTTTAAAACGCAGCTAGAGACATCGTTGTAGAATATGTTAACCCATTTTAAGATATCAGGACCGAAGTTAAAGGAGTTTAGCGTGACGTTCATGTAACACCATTCAATCGAATCAAAGGCTTTTTTGAAGTCTAAAGAAATTGCAATGCCCTTTTTGTTTGCTTCTTTCGTGAAGTGCATTATGTCACTAATCATACGAACATTTGCACCAATATAGCGTCCTTTCACATAACCGGATTGGTCCGGATTAATAATCTTCGGCAGGACTTTCTCAAGTCTTTTAGCAATGGCCTTCGTGAGAATTTTATAATCCACGTTTAGCAGAGATATTGGCCTCAAGTTCTCTAAAAGAGTTTTGTCTTTAGACTTTTTCGGGATAAGTGAGATTATTCCACGTCGTTGACTTATAGACAGTTTTCCAGTTTCAAAAATGGGTAGCAGGGTTGGCGCAGTGGTGAGAGCGCTCGCCTTCCACCAATGTGGCCCGGGTTCGATTCCCGGACTCGGCGTCATAAGTGGGCTGAGTTTGTTGGTTCTCTACTCTGCTCCGAGAGGTTTTTCTCCGGGTACTCCGGTTTTCCCCTCTCCCCAAAAACCAACATTTCATTTGATTTATTTAGAGTTGATATGATTTAGTCTCCCCAATTAGTAGAGCATCTGTGCTCGGCTAGATAGATTTGAGACTTAAATAAAGTGATTATTATTATTATTATTATTATTATTATTATTATTATTATTATTATTATTAAAAGCATAATTAAAACTTTCCGTCATTTCTTTCCAAATTTCTGGCCAGAAAAAGCGAAAGAACTTAGCTGGAAAACCATCAGTACCCGGGTTTTTGCGATTTTTGAAGTCTTTTACAGCTTTTAGGCATTCTTCTTCGTAATATGACCTTCGCAGGCAAGTCTATCATCATCATTTAGCATGGTTATGTTCTCAGAATTAAAAAAAGGCGAATCTTTAAATTTTTCGGTACCTGTACATGTTCGTAAAATCGTCTTTCTTCTTCCAAAATTTCAAAGATCATCTGTGTAAACGTTCTCGCCTATCTCTAATTTTGTGACTCTTTTCCTCTGAGAGTTTCGTTTGAGTCTTCTATTGAATTTCCAGAAACCAGGACCTCTTCTTTGAGTTAAGACTTCGGAATGTAGCAAAATGGACACAGCAGAATGATCACTTTCGGGTGCTTGTAAAATTTCACATTTTTTTGTTAATGCACTTAAATCTTCCGAAACTAAAAAGTAATCGAGACGGCTTTGTATTTTCAACGATTTGTTTCTCCATGTGAAACGCGTCAAGTCCGGATGTAAAGCTCGCCAAATGTCAGTCAAGTTGAGCGAATTGCATAACCGTTTGATTTCATTGATAACAGAAGCTTTCTTAATGACAGGGTTTCCGCCTTGTTTGTCCTTGGAAGACAGTGCACTATTAAAATCACCACCAATGATTATCTTTTCTTCACAGAATTCTTGTAGGTGTTGGTTTAGCTCTTTGAAGAAGCTAATTTGTTGATTGGCGTCATTAGGTGCATAAATATTAACGAGAACAATTGGGCTTTCTTCGATTGTTGCTTCTAGGATAATAAACCTTCCGTTTTTGCCATGGATGAACTTTCTCACCTTACAATCTAAAGTAGGGTTAATTTAAATCATTACGCCTTTGCTATGATTAGTGCCGTGACTAAAGAAAACCTTTCCGCCCCATTCCTTTTCCCACACAGACACGTAATTATTAGTACAGTAGCATTCTTGCAGGAAAACGAAGTGTTGTTTTTGTTTGTGCAACCAACGAAAAATCATTCGGCGTTTAATCGTTTTGTTCAAACCTCGGACATTTAAGGACAGGTACTTTAAATCAAAATTGTTAGTTGAAATCATGTTTATGTGGATGAGCTGAAGAGCACCAGTTGACGCAAAACGAGCAATTTCCGGAACTCTCCAACGGCGACATCAGTTAATTTAGCGTTACAAAGTTTTCCGGTCGGTGGGCAAAAAAGACAAAAATAAAAAATATAAATATAATAAAAAACCACACACATGCACATGTACGTACATGAACATAACACACACACAAACATAACAAAGGGAAACAGAAATAAGAGATCCACGGGCTGAGAAATGCATAGTAATTCGGGGGTAAAAGGGAAGCTGAGCGATGATCAGTTTTCTGTCCACAACCTTTGCATCAACTCCTTTCTCTCTGGCTACAAACATCGCTTGTAGAAGAACTTTTCGTTCCCCCTGTACGGCTTGCGCGTAATCTTGAGTAATGTAGGCGTCTTTAAACCTCCTTGATTTTTTTATTCGGTTTTTAGCCCTGTAGATGCTATCCCTGTCTTCTCTATATAGGAAGCGAGCGATTATCGGTCTGGGCTTTGCGTCGGCACCTTCACGCGGTTTTCCGATTCGGTGAACTGAATGGAATTGTATATCCTCAGGATTTATGCAGAGCTCATTCTCAATGATATCGTAAACAACATTAACACAAATCTCGCCTTTTCTTTCAGGAATGTTCATGAAGCGTAGATTTTCCCTTCGGGAATAATTTCCTAATGCAATAATTTTCTCTTTTTCCTTCGCCAAACTTGTCTGCAAGGCTCGAATCTCTGCTTGCTGGTTTTGATAAGCGATGTTTCCGCTATTTCTTTTCAGTTAAGTTGATTTCTTGGAGGTGCGAATCTAGTGCTTGTTGGCTTGTCTTCTTGAAGTCGCTGTGGCTTTTGGCATCTGCTTGAAGATCATTTATGTTGTCCAAAGCCGACTGAAGGGATTTTACAACTTCTTTCAAATTGGTTTTGATACTCGCGACCTCTTCTCTAAATTCAGCACTCAGGCGAGATATTTCGGATGTCAGACTTCCAAAGTGTTCTTCAATTTTGTCTTCCATGTAGGCAAGTTTGTCCAGAATATGCTTGAGCGACACGTTCTCTTTGCTTGCTTCCATTTCGTCGCAGTAAAAGCGGGCACGATTTCCTTTTGGTGATGGTTGGGACTGAGAAGATGAGCTTGATGTTCTGGCCTCTCTTACGCTTCTTTTAGACATGAAAACAAGGCTTCCCTAGCGTTTACCTTACAGAGCAAAAGACACGCGTCCACCCACCATTACTTTCCGTCCCAGTCAACGAGAGGATTGTTATTTATATCCAGTCGAGACAAATTATTAGGACATTATTAATTATTGGGTGACGTGGTCGTCGTGCGCGCCCACGAGCAATACCGTTAGCCATTTTTACCGTGAGAAAAGCAGTTGACGGGTTTCTATAAGTATGGTGCTCCGTTTGGCGGCCCTTCGAGGCTCCGCTAATAACGGACACGTACTTTTCTCCATTTCCGAGGGTGTCCTGTTACGAGAGAGTTGACTGTATTATTATTGATTGTTATAAGTATTTATGATTATTATTATCATTATGATTGATTGATTGATTGATTGATTGATTGATTGATTGATTGATTGATTGATTGATTCATTCATTCATTCATTCATTCATTCCTTCATTCATTCACCGGTCGATTGACTCACGTTTAAGCCCGGCCAAAATTTATTTTGCTCTCTAGCCGTAACTTACATCTCCGTTAACAAAGTGATTCCAAAAGCAAAACACTGGGAATTTACTCTACTGTTTGCGTCATTCAACATAGTTCTGAGGGTGTTTAAATCTTGACGAAAACTTGTTTCATCTTTAACTTTTTCGCAAAACTTTGCTTTTTATCTTTTGAAACGTACTGTTGAAAGAAACTTTTATTGCGTTGTGTACCCTTTATCCTCTGTTTAATTCCACCACTCAATTCTTCTGTAGCTTATCGGACAAGCAGAACGGTGGGCACTTGAGAATTCTGGAGCGCAAATTATACTTTGCACATGCGTAACAGCCGGTAGTCCCAGGATAATCACCTCTTGTGATAACATCCAGCAGTGTATTGTGGATGAATGCGGCATGTGCATGGAGCCTGAATCACTCGTGCCGATCACGTGCTCAGAAGCTCGACAAGTGGTTCTGATTGGTGACCATAAACAGCTGCAGCCAGTCATTCAGGATCACGTGGCAAAAGCACTTGGTTTAAGTGTGTCTATGTTTGAGAGGCATTCAAAACGAGCATTGATGTTGAGGCTGCAGTACAGAATGGTAATTATGATGGAATAGTCTATTTCCTCAAATAAACACCTCCTCCCGCCCAGCTCCTTTGAATCAGACAGGGTTCGGACGAAAATTTATTAACGCGCCATATTCGCCAGTGCTGTACATCTCTCCCTTAGGAACCTGTGCCATAGACCTCCCTTTTTTACAGTTGCCACTTCCCAGGTCTTCTCTTGCTTAGACTCGCTTGATTGGCTAGTTCGTCCTCTTGGATCTATCAAGTGAAGCCATTATCGGGCGTTATACTAGGCGGAATTGACCCTGGAGTTGACTATAGATGAAACGTTCCCCTAGCAAGTTCGTTTGTTTTCAGTAAATTGTCGTTGATACACAACAACCTGTCAGGTTACGGCTTCGTTTATAACCCACTCTTTTAATCTTACAATCTAAAGACAAAAACAAATAAGGCAAAACACGCCAGATGAATGGCCAGAATATGCAAACCAATATATTGTTCAAAGCTCTTTTGCTGTTAAGTAGACCTTTGAGCTTAGATTTGTTAAATCAAAAAGCCTTTGTGTTACTTACTGACCAGGCTGAGCGAATATGCGAAGTATTAAACAAAATTTCATCAATTAATCAACTTACATCTTTTCGTTTTACTCTTAGCACAATGGAATTTGTGAATTTCCATCCAAGGAGTTCTATGATGGGAAACTCGAGACAGCTGAAGTAGTAAAATCCCGTTCTCCTAGCCCAGTTACCTTTTGGCCCGCGATGGTTCGCCGGAAAGTGAATCTCCCCATTGCTTTCTGCCATGTGGAGGGAGTGGAAGAATCCTCAGCCATAGCGACCTCGGAAAGCAACGAAGACTCCAAGAGAAACATGAAAGAAGTTAGAAAAGTGGTATGCAGATGTTCATTTTCACTGCACGAAGTGATCCGAATACGGCCCTTTACTCAGGTCGCACACAATATAACTATTAGTATTCCATCGTGGCGTAATTCATTTATTCTATCGACGTAAAAATTCTTTCTCTGGATATTAAAGCGATGCAATGGCCATGAAATGCCGATGCCACTCAACCAGTTTTATATTCCACTTAAATACATTACGTTTGGGCAGCCAAAAGTAATTAACTCTCACCTTTTGCACCCGTTTGAAGGTTCAAGTGGCAAAATACCTCGTCAACCACCACAAACCTCAAGTGCGCTTGTCAGATGTTGTCATACTTTCACCGTACAGAGAGCAGCGGAGCAAGATTAGCGAGCTACTGAGGGGCGCCTACGATGAAATTCAAGTCACGACTTTCACTAAAAGTCAAGGTAATTGTAGTTTTTTGGTTTGGGGGAGGAGGGTGGTGAGCGCGTGGGTTTGGCTTTGTCCTGTTGTCAGTTTGTGAGCAATACAATTTAAAAATCACGCATTCTTCCGCAGATATCCCTCACTATTACATGCACGTCACACCTGGGGTATCGCGATAGACATTGCAAATTTTTATACGTTTTAATACTGCTTTCGTTATCGGAATGCATAAACATATTTTCACCATTGAGTGGCCTGTTGTTTCACGATTATGCGCATTTTAATTCAATTTTAGGAAGTGAATGGGATTACGTCATCATATCGTTGGTTCGCTCCTTGAAGAAAGACGAAATTGACCCAGAGCCCACTCTAAGCTGGCTTCGTGAGCATCTGGGTTTCTTGACAGATGAGCATCAGATGAATGTGGGGCTAACGCGTGCACGTAGAGGGCTTTGCATTATTGGTAAGAAATGCTCTTCTGTGATAATAATAATAATAATAATAATAATTATAATAATAATAATAATAATAATAATAATAATAATAATAATAATAATGGTAACAATTAGGGTTGGAACAACAGAACAAATCATTTCATTGCACGTACAGGAGTATTAAAGTCGTGAGATGCAGACTAATCGACTGAAACTTGCACGCGCGCAGTCTCAATTCTAAAATGTGCACATGTCCTTCTCTGAAATAAGTATTTTATCCTTTACAGGAAACAAGCATCTCTTAGGCATGGATGAGATGTGGGGAAAGCTGTTACAGCACTATGAAGAAAATCATTGTCTTGTGGATGAATCGTGGCCTTGGCCATAAACAAACTTGAAGACTTGGTCAGAATTGATCATGCGTTCACTTTGGTTTGCGTTTCCAGCTCTTGGCCTCGAGAACGCATTTGGTCTGTTTTTATGTAGGAAAAAAAAACCTTTCTAGCCTTTCAGAGGCAAAAACCAGAAGCAATTTATATGTCACAATGAGAGCACTTAAACGTGCGTTTTCCTGGAGTTCACGACCCGCTCTCTTCGAGGACAGATTGCTTTTGTTGTAATGCTTTGCGAATGCGACTGAGTTGCATCCAAGGATTAGTACGAGTCACAAGCTCAATTTTTAGAGGCATTTATTTTATCTTATTATCTCGTAATTTGGACAGCTTGGTATAGTTTTGTAGGTTCTTTGCTTTAAATCGTGCATGTTAAGACAACCGTTATAAGTTACATTAGTAATGAACTCAGTCTGCCTTATAACTTTTAGCTTTTGAGTAGATTTCAGAGGAATCGAATTAAGTGTAATCAAAATGGGCTGCTAACCTGGATACTGATCGGTGAGGTCTAACCTGCTGCTCTCATTTTGCTATTATTGTTTGTAGTTTTTTGTTTGTTTCAATAAACTTTAAAAAGAGAATGTTATATGAATTAATTTCATTACCTCATCTTGCCTCTCGTGGATTATCAAATCAAAAGAGGCGCAAGCGAGTAATACCTTTGTTTGTAGCTGCCACCCGGCATTAACAATAGACCTTCTTAGCTTGTAAATTGTGTTTTCCCAATGTAAACCATGTGATCTTCCCAAGGGGATTTGCCTTTTGTCTTTTCAAAAATTATGCGTACATATGGCGGAATTTCAAAGAAACAGTTCTCTAGGGTAACATCAAATGACCTACATTGTGAAAACAAAACATACAAGCTAAAAAGGTCTATTATCGATCCTACTTGCCTCGATGAGCATTAAGAAGAATTACGAACTGGCCGGAGAAAACAGCTTTCCTTCTCCTGAACGGAAGCAAGTTCTAACCTTTAAACAACGCTACCATAAGAGTTTCTACCACAGCTTCCTTAACACACACAGCTTCCTTAACATGTCGTTCCTCTTTACTTCGTGCAATCGTGGACAAAATAAACCATAAGGCAAATTTTAAAATGTTCTCTTTAAGCTAATCATTTGAAAAAGCGTGATAAAAAAGTTAACAAATCGAATGCGGTTTAGCGTTATCTGTACTCTTATGGACAATGATATTTGTCATCAAAGCGGTCAAGATGTTGTGGACTCACGAGGCGCAGCCGAGTACAAATTTTGACCACTGTGACAAGGCCACAACCCGAGGAGACATCATTGTATTCCGCGCGTATATATACAAATTACTTACAGTATTGTAATATAGTCTCTATACCGGACGAAAACTTGAGCTGGTTAAATCAGCGCGCTTCAGGTTCTGGGAGTTGATGACGTTTCAATCATTTGAGCGCGCTTTAGGTTCTAAGAGTTGATGACGTGCATCAGTAATAGCCGAACGGAGTTGAGGAGCAGGAATGGCGTAGTGGTTTGGGGAGCAGGGATGGCGTAGTGGTGAGAGCACGAGCCTTCCACCAATGTGGCCCAGGTTCGATTCCCGGACCAGACGTCATATGTGGGTTGAGTTTGTTGTTGGTTCTCTTCTCCGCCCCGAGAGGTTTTTCTCCGGGTACTCCGGTTTTCCCCTCTCCTCAAAAACCAACACTTCTAAATTCCAACTGGATCCGGAATGCTCGAGCGTTTATTACATGAGCCCCCGGCTCGGGAGATTGGGCAACCACTCCCCACGTTATCGAGCTTAAATAAATTACTTATTCTTGTGCAACAAACAGTATAAATACAAGTAAACAGCAATGCAAAATTTATTATTATTTTCAGAATGCTACAACGCTCATTTTCAACGTCGATTTTATTCTTGTGCAGTTGATTGTTTTTTTGGTTTTCTCACTTTTCCGCGAGAATGACAAATGAATGCAAATGAAAGTTCAGTTCCTACAAGCAACAAACGGTAGTATAAGTAAACAGCAATACAAAATGTAATATTATTTTCAGACTGCTTGCTCATTTTATGAAGTTGCAGTTGCTCGTTTGGTTTTCTCACCTTTTTACGAGGATAACAAATGAATGCAAATGAAAGCTTTCCTACAAGCAACAAACGGTATAAATACAAATAAACAGCAATACAAAATGTACTATTATCCTTAACAGCGGGTGCAGTTTTAGTGTGAACTTTTACTAGTCTATAAGAGTACAGACAACGCTAAACCACAATCCATTTGTTTGTTTGTTTGTTTGTTTTTTTTCTTTTTACCACAATATCACTGTCAAAGACATTGCGGGACAGGTTTGCGCGAGCGGTGTTGTCTAGACTCTTACCGACAACAGCAAATTAGCCAATCAGATTGCGAGATTACTACCAATTGTGGTAAAAACGCTTTCCTTGTTAAAACAGATTTTGCATGTTCTCATATCCCAAAAACAATTTTGAAGCTTAGAAAGCATTTTTGGTGTAGTGGTATCTGGACAATGTAAAGGTATGAGAGCAAAAGCACAGGGAAAATTGTTTCCCAGGTCATCATCCAGAAGGCAGGAAGAGTCTTCATTAGCTGAAAATATTTTATTCATTGCAATATTTACATACATACAGACTTGTATATTTACATACAAGTCTGGAAATACAACCACGACGAATGTGTCAAGGTAGATTAGGTAGCTTTCTTTCATGTATTTTTCTACGTTTTGTCCAGCAATCGTTAATTTTCTTCTGCAAGAATGTCTTTCCTTAACTCATTTCTGTCTGGCTCTGTAATTTATGCGACCTCAGGGACGCATGTTTTGGAAACCTGCAACTTTCACAAATCCCGCACCGTGGTTGAAATGAGCCAATGTGATAGCCAAATACTTAGTTCTTTAGACTTTACCACCTTCAAAATCCCAATTTTCATCGCATATGACTGTTTATTCTGTTGCAAACCAAAAATTTGGTTTCGAATGCCCTCGGACAACACCAAAAAGATGCAACTTTTGTCTTGAAGTTTTTAAGACAAAAAATCCTCTTGAAGCTAAAAGTCTACATTGGCAGAAAACATCAACTCCTCGTCTTGCAATCTGTCCCACATTTTTCTACTCACTTCTTTCGCGCGATGTGGATAACGCTATTTTATTACCGTTCCTCTCACCGTCTGTAATTTTCGCTTTTGTGAGCCAAAGGAATTCTGGGATATTCGTCGATAACAGCCGCATAGCAGTCCGCCAATTTGCAATTCAGATATTTCTTATAAGTGTCGAGCCACCCGGTCCTGCTGACAAAATATTGCTCCGATTACATTATTTACAGGTCAGAACTTGCCAGAATTGCCATGCCAGGTCCCGGAATCCACTCACAAAACGACTAGAGACACAACTTCACTCCGTGAATTGCCACCACTAGCTCGAATACTTTGACCGTCTAACTTCGTGTGAAATTGCTTCTCACCTTTGTTTTAATAATTAAATAACAATATATAATTATAATAAGAACCTTCCCAGAATCCTTTGCAGCTGGAAAATCGTCAATCCCAAATAACTTGGTCAGTTTGGAGGCAGCAAGACCCCCACGTTGTCTAGAAATAAGTCTTACCATAGACTAATTATTGTACAAGACTAAGGGCGATGACGTCATTGGTCACGTGACTTTGCTCACAAGTGCGTTTTTGCTCACTGTAACGAAATTATTTTGTTATTGAAAAAGCAGTCAACGTGGTTTGAAGCACAATGGTGTGAGCCATTTCGGACTGCCCGGGTACCGAACAAAATATAAATATTAAGGGAGGTATATACAATTTTCAAAAAGTGGGAGTCTGGGTACAAGTGCTATCTCGCGTTGCATTAAACGCGAGGAAACAAAAATTTGGATATTGGTAGATATTTTTATGAAATATACATTTTTGTCATTTTTAATGCTGTGACGTCATCGGTCACGTGACCAGAACGGACCGAAGTTTAATATTCGATCTAAAAGTTTACTAGAACCTTTCTCCAAGAATATTTTTAAGCGAAGTTGTAGTTTAATAAATAGTGTTTTAAAAAATGGCCATGATTACTTTTTCCTAAAAAAGTGCGGCAATAGAAAATCTAACTGAAAAGTTTGTCAGCTTCCTGCTCAACGACCATTTGAGGTAGGAATAAAAGAAAATTTTGCCTAAGGCTTGAGAGTATGCTCTTTATGATGGCGTTGTCAGTTTCTTCTAATCTCAATTGCTTTTGGCGAGGATCGATGTTTAAGATTTTTTTCAGAGGAGAGGGCCTGGAGGAAAGAACGAAAACGAGGCTATACTTTCGCGCTCTTTGTTCACTGCGACGCCGCGCCACAAAAGGTTAGCTAGAAAAAAAATATTTCCAAGGACTGGACAACGGACTGGACTTGCATTTTCTTTAAACGGAACTTTTGACGACTTTTTTAATTATTTTATTTTTATGGCTGTCTGCTCAGGGACAATGTATACTTGAGAAGGTAAGTTGATACAGATAGTTGTTGCTGTTTGTTAAAAAACAAAACAAAACAAAAGCGCGTTTGTGGTACACTTAAATGCACTTCCCACCTAAAAAGTGTTGTTTAATTCTTGAAATTATAAAAATTAAACTAGAAGTTGCAGCAATGCGAATGAAATCAAATTAATGCTAACATTAAATGAAACAATTTAAGTTGCTTAAGGCAACCGATGCAAGCTCAGTAATTTTACTAAATACGATATTTGAAGGTTAAAAACGTATCTTAAACAGTGACGTAATAAATGATTTCTTTATTTTCAACCGGAACTTAAAACGTTACCTTCATTCGCACAGACATCAAAACTTTATTTTATACTGTCCATGAACTAAATTCCCTATTACAATTATAACAAAGTGTACAATAAAGCCATTATTCAAAGTATTGGCCTAAGAAAAATAGTTGCGCATAAACAAATACTGGAACAGTTCGTGCTTTCAAATGGATTACCCTGATGAATTACACGATTCCGACACATAAGTTTAATTTGAGTGGCGAAACATTTTGTTGTATCTGAAAAATTACTGTCCTACAAAAAAACGTTTTCACAGAGGTTGTAATGCATAGGGGTTCACATAATTTAATTCAATTTTATAAAGCTAAAAATTGTATGTCAAAGATTCAGCAGAAACAGAGAAAAGTTTTAAAATCACGGCTGTTTGTGCGAGTTCGTGTACGTGCGCGCTAAACGCGGAAAGTACCTAAGCTTAATAACTCTGAAGACGTCAAGTACTTAAGTTTATGTCAAAACCGACCAAGAACCAGTCGAAAAAAAACAAAGAAAGATTAGCAAATAATTGTTTTAATAGATTTGGCAGTTTTACAAAGTGTTACGCTTCTGGTTTGTGGCACCTATTTGCAATGGTAGTCTGAGGAAAAACCTTCTTACAACAATGTTTAAATTATAAGCTTAAGCTTACGGTAAATTTCATTTGAATCTATTTTTTAAATTGAGGGGAAATTAAAATGTAATTTTCTATAAGAATGGGTCCAACACAGAAATCCTGAAAACCTTCTTCACAAACAAACTGACGATAAACTTGAAAACCAAATTTGAGAGTAGGCTTAACTTCTTGCCGAGCCATACAAAAGTTGGGCACATAAACAAAGACAACGCTTATCTGGCTTATCGGTTGAGAGTAAGTTTTTTGAAGAAAACGGCTAAATAAAAGGTCAACGGTTAATACCTTCTCCAATCGTCGAAAAGGCTACAACGGGCCACTGCGTAAATCGCACATCCTTCGTCTTTAGTCATGCTCAAAGCACAGCGGGAAAATTTATGTGTTGTCGAATGCAGTCGCGGCGCGAATACAATCCCTTTCACAACGCTTTAGATACATCCAAAAAGCCGTCCATCAAGCCTTGATATAATTCTTCCCAGAGTGGCCAGTTAAAAATATTTTCACAGTCTAACACATCTTCAGGTGACCTAGTCGAAGTGGCGGAAGGAGAGTGGAGTCGAACGAGGTATCGCAGAGCGTTGACGTGGACGTCGTTAATCCACTGACTTGATCTAAAGTTTTATGCTTCGGACTAGAAATTTTTCATTACTTAGTTGAATTTGACGGCAAATCTCCCATTTTGGCGACCTTTTCAGCTTTTCACCACAGCTCTTTCACCACACAAATCTTTTCACAGTCTAACACATCTTCAGGTGACCTAGTTGAAGTGGCGGAACGAGAGAGTCGAACGAGGTATCGCACAGCGTTCATGTGCTCGTTAATCCACTGACTTGGTCTAAGGTTTTATGAGACAGGATGAACCAAATTTCAAAATCATTTCACCGTTTTGAATGTAGTTAAGCTTCGGACTAGAAATTTCCCATTACCTTGTTAAACTTGACCGCAAATACCACTTTCACCACAGCTACAGCGCTGTCGCAAGCAAACCGTCGCTTCGTTTCAGAAGGTCGATTCACTTTCTGTGATTGGTTAAACAGAATGACGTGTGAATCGCGAGGTGTGGAGAATCTACCATTCGATGACAAACATAGCGGGCAATGTCTTCCTTCGTAATTTTAGCCAAAGAAAAAAATTGCAAAACATTTAAGTTTTGGTTTATCGTGAACTAAAAAAAACTGTCAGAACAAGAGCGGATAGGCGTGTTTTCAGAGCATCTCTCTCTCTCTCTCTCTCTCTCTCTCTCTCTCTCTCTCTCTCTCTCTCTCTCTCTCTCTCTCTCTCTCTCTCTCTCTCTCTCTCTCTCTCTCTCTCTCTCTCTCTCTCTCTCTCTCTCTCTCTCAACTAACACTTGTGATTTCTGGTATGAATGAATTAATATGCAAAAACTAAAAAAGGTAAAAATAATAAAGAAAAATTGTCAACTATTTTCCCAAAGAACTACAAATTCACTTGCCTCGATTCAAGCCCACTCATAATAAATATCCACAAAAATATGAATACAATCTTCAGTCTGTACAACATTTAATCCCCAAATTTCAGTACAACCATTTTTTTTTACATTTATTAGTAAGCTCTGGCTTGCTGGCTCAGCAACAAATAACTTTCAAAACCATGAGAAGTTAAGTGAGAGAAACAATGTCTACAAGGTCTAAATAATAAGTCAGTAGTGCATGAATGGGTGGGGCAGGGGTTCTGAACCTTCAACTGATTGTACTTTTTTCTTCTGGTTCCGCCCCTTACGTAGCAGTATCTACTTATGTCTTAACTTTGTTGCAGAGTCTAACAAAATTGCAAATTCATCACAACTTATCATTGTTCTTACCACCTTGGGAATGCCACTTTTTTGGTAGCCGCTTCAGTACACGTCTATTATTTCTTTTTCTGTATTGTAACCGTTTTCTCCATTTTTTCTTTGCTTCAGTGTTGCCCTGAAGAAGGTTAATTATGTCTCGCCGTAATATATGGCATTAAAAGTTACCCTTTTCGACCATCATTTTGTTTCTTTGCCTTATATCTACCTTTTTATGGGATATATAATTATATATTGTTATTTCCGGTTTCACTTGTCATAATAATAATAATAATAATCACTTTATTTATGTCTCAAATGTATTTAGCCGAGCAGAGATGCTCTACTAATTGGGGAGACTAAATCAAATCAACTCTAAATAAATCAAATGAAATCAAATGTTGGTTTTGGGGGAGAGGGGAAAACCGGAGTACCCGGAGGAAAAACCTCTCGGAGCAGAGTAGAGAACCAATAAACTCAGCCCACTTATAACGCCGAGTCCTGGAATCGAACCCATCGAACCCTTTCAAAGAATTGCCTCTACCCATCAATCCAGCTTTATGATGCCAGGCAGGGGGCCTTCTGAGGTGGAAAATGGCTCGGAAAACACACTTAAAAATCAAATATGTAACGAATTGCAGCTGCAGTAATCGTTTAGAAATAAACGACAGCTAACGTGACAAGCGTGACATGAAAGATAGAGCCTTCGATGTTGTGGACCATCGAAATCTTCGCGATAACCCCTTATATGGAATAACCAGATCGACTTGACCTCAACCCCTCGAAAATTACAGAAAAACGCGTAAAAAATGACGGACAGAAATTAGTTAACGTATGGTTAACTATGCTGAAAAAATTCGTTTCATTACAAGTTTCAATATACACCGAAGGACAGGGTCGCAGAAATGTAAAAAGCATGGCGGTCATGAACGTTCCGGACCAAACGTCTTGTGTTGTTAACCGCCGTTGTGGACAAAAAAGTACGGTGATGTCTACGGTTTGCCCTTGCTTCTAACACATGACAAAAGTACATGAACTTCACAAACAAACTCAGCCTCAACTTTACGATGAAACCTAATTTTAAGGAAAAAATTACTTATGCCTCAGGCATGTCGTAGCTTTCTCGGAATGTTCACCGTAAACAAAGAAGATGTCAGTAAACCTTGGCTAAAGTGGGCACAATTCTAAAGAATTAAGGTACTTATGAAGTTACTGTTTCCTCACAGTTCGGTCTGTTTTATTAGAATGGGTATTTTGTGAATAAAAACATTTTTTTGCACGAAAACAAAGCTATTTTAGTCGCCATCATATACAAGGAATTATCGAAATGCATTCATAAATGTCTGTATTCACAAATTGTTAAATTGATACCAAGCTTATTAGAAACTGCGACAATGACTTCATTTTTCGGCCCTCAATCGACAGAAAACATGTTCTAATGGCACCAAAGGCCTGTGAATCAAGAAATTCAGGCATAACAAAGAAAACAAACTTCAGAAATCAAAACAAAACAAGAAATTCTTGGAGAGTTTTGAAGCGGCCTGTTTGACCATGCGAGCTGGATTCAAATAAATATATCCAACACTAAGCAACGTTCAAACAACGCCACGCAATCAAAAGAGCTTTGTTGTCGATTTCACTTCCGGTATTGCACCATCACTAGTTTATCTTCCAATTCAATTCAATTCAGACTAAACATTTCTTTTAGGAAGGCTTTCGGGATTGCTGACGCTGACCCCTGTATTGTATGGCCACCAAAATCTACAAGTTCAGTTTAAAAACATTTACGGTCTTCCGAATAGCTTTAGTTAAGATCGGAAAAAATTCCAAAAATATCGGACTCCCAATCATCGGTGTTCTGAAATACTGCTCAAAACAAATGCTTTGTTATGGGATGTACATTGGAGTAATTCAATTCTGACAAAACATTTCTTTTCTCTGTAACCCTTGGGCACTGAAACGGATTTTAAAGAGACGATGCGTGACCTAATGACTTTATTTACTACAAAATTCTCTAGTAACCGCAAGAGAAGTGTCATTAGCGCAATCGGATAAGGGGCCGAGGTTGGGATCTGAAGATCGCGGGTTCAAATCCGGGCGCCGCAAATAGAAAATTTATGGCTTAACTTACAGTCATTGTCTCTTTCTCTGGCCGAGAGGGGCACGGGCCTCTCGGCGGACACCACGACGAAAAATAACCACCAAAAAAAAATTGGATATTACTAGAAGCGGCTCGTCGCTAAGCGACGGCCGCTTAAACACGAAGACGCGCTATAAAAGGCAAAGCTCCGCCCCTGTTTCATTTGCATTTTAGTTTTACTGTCACCATTGTGCGGTGGCGTAAGCAAACCATTTGGAACTTCAAAATTAGCGCCATAAATCGAAACGTTCAAACATTGGCACGGCAATTTCAGTACATACAAACCTCCACATATTCTTCCATGGCAATAAAAGTCACTGAGAAACTCGAAAACAAGAAAGACACAAAATACTATGAACTTGTTGCTCAGAAGCGGTCTTTTATTGCACAAATTTTCACGGAGTTCTGTATGGGTCGACGGTTGATTGACAAATGATCCGAACGTACCTAACGTACCGCTCCTTATATAGCGCGTCTTCGTGTTTAATAACCGAATGAACATGAATAACAAATGCTTTGAATGTGCCTAACGAGGCCTTAAGTCAATCGTCTGGGGTCAAATCCATCCTCTTAGCGAATCGCGCCTCTCACTGAACGGATACTAATGGTCGTTGAAATCAACACTGGACTGACTTAACTTTACAGCCGTAACAACTGCAGACAGTTCTATTATTCCAGCAAAACGCGGGTACCATAACCTCCAAATGCACGATGACTTGTCACTCACCTGACGTGTAGTAACACAGGAAGTCCACACAATCTTTTTAATCGTTTGTAATGTTATAGTAAATGTATGGCATTTACCGTAAGTTTAATACTATAGGGGGATTCATGCTTACGTCATTGTTTACATTTTTGCTCATTTGCATACGGCTTTGCTTACAGAAGGAAACATGTTAGATGTGATTTGACTCCAGGCAGCCAAAGAGCTAGTGAAATTTCATACATTGTGAAAGTTTTAGCTCTTTAGGTGTAATATTCAAGGAGATGTTGTCTCCCAAAAACTGCAAAATTTCTGGGTGACAAAAGCGCTAATGAGCTCATACATTCTTTGCAAAATTTTGAGTTTTTAAACCCGCGTTGCACAAAAAAGTATTCAATATACAAGGCTCATATTCATTGGCAGAGTTATTCATACTATGACCTTTCAATATTCAGAACTGATTTATTTGTAGCTCCATCAAGGAGCTCCATCAAGGATCCCCTATAGCGACATATCGCCAAATTATTTATGGAGCAATGTCGAGTAAAAGTTAAACTACCTTATTTGTGGTATATTGTCGTCCTTCTCTCTCAGAAGTGGTATTTTAAGCAATTTCGAAGGGTTTTGAGTTCGCCTTTGATTGCGCCTGATAACGAAACGCCAGGGGTTTAACGAATATAACAACTGCTCCGTCCAGTGCCGAGGCATTTCCCCAGAAAAAAAGCACCACTCAGCTTCCAAGCCACGCAACAGGAAGGCCTGAAAATTCACGTCAATTCGCGTACCTCTAAATGGAAAATCCTTCCAAACGACCCAGGGCTAGCTGCCGAAGAAAATCAAATCCCAAATTTTCCAAGGGGTCGAAATACGTGCCAAGATTTACATGTGCCAGCCAGACGGTGTCCATGCCGATTCCCTCTTTCTGACTGGACGCCATTAAACAATAATCGGTTGTGCGAGATATCGCCTGCAGTACAAGTGGTTTTTAGGCGAGCGAGTACCGTTTACCGGGGAGAGTTGGAACGAACGGCGGAAGAAAAAACGCCTGCTCACAAAGGCTGTAAAATCCAGAGACAGTCCCGAATTTGAAGTGCTTGACTGCCTTTCTCAAAATGTGTACCTAGCCAATGAAAGTGAATAAGAATGATGATGAAAATGATGGTGATGATGATGATGATGATGATAATGATGATCTGTCACAAGTGGTTAATTAAGTGGTCATTTAAAACCATATGCTAGATCAAAACTGGTGCGACCAGATCATTAGCCTGAATAGCTATTACGAGTTTCTTAACAATCCTACTGTAAGTGGTTGAAGATTTTCTATGTTTTCAAACGATTTTTGATACATTTTTACTGACAATTTTCACACGGAAGCTAATAATGGTTCGCCGCCTAGTTTTTGTGATTTAAGTTAGATCTGTCATCCAGAAGTGTTTATAATGCCCATACTAATAACAACAAAATAATAATAATAATAATAATAATAATAATAATAATAATAATAATAATAACAATAATAATAATAATAATAATAATAATAATAATAATATTTTAATAAGAAATTTTCATTGACATGTCACCAATTTACATTCCACTGTCATAGATTAAAAGTTTGAAATAAATATATTAAAAGATCCTAAAATGCTAATTTGCCAGCTCACGCCATTATTCGACTTTCTAAAATTAGCGGACACACGCTTGGCTAGCCTTAAATCGGCAGTCATCATATGACCAATTTACATTCCACCATCATAGACAAACATTATGATGAAATAATTATATTAAAAAGATCCTAAAATTACTAATTTACAGGCTCACGCCATTACTACTTTCTAAAATTAGCGGACACACGCTTGGCTAGCGTTTTAGTGGATAGTAATAATAATAATAATAATAATAATAATAATAATAATAATAATAGTAATAATAATAACGATAATGACTTTTATTTAAGTTTGACATTTGTTTCTTTTTAACAATGTTTATTACCTTTCTATATAGTTGTTGCAAATATGCTTTTAAAAGGGAACCTCCACTCTTACAACAAATTGACGCTAAATTATAGACAATAATTACTAGATTTCAAATTTTGTTTTAAAATGTGGATATAACATTTAAGTGTACAAAAATGGATATCATCATCGCCAATTTTCGCTTTTAAATTTTCCGGGTTGCCCTATTGTTTAACATAAAGGATTTTCTGCTTCATTTGCTTCCAGACAATAGCTGCAACCATTACGCGCTACCAAATCCAAAATGGCCGCGCCCGGGAAATTTGAAAGCGAAAATAGGCGATAATAGTATTGATTTTCTTGTACGCTTAAATGTTATATCCACGTCTCAAAACAAAATTTGGATACTAGTAATTATTTCCATTAATTTAGCGTGCATTTGTTGTAAGAGTGGATGCTCCCTTTAAATAACTGATTCATCAATAATAATAACAATGATGATGATGATGATGACGATAATTATAATAATAATCTGTCCTAAGTGGTAGTCTGAACATTAAAAGGTCATTTAAGTTGGTCCTATACAATAGAAAATGCCGAGCAACCATAGGTTTTCTCCTAAAAGTGAGTTAGGGGGAGGGAGGGCGGAAATATGCGGGGCCTCGCATAAATTAAAATCTTAACTTGCTGCAGAAGGTTGAATCAACTCAAAATACGATCTGAAAAGCCTTGCGGAGATGTAAAAGGTTTATGTTTTAGTCCGTGCCTTGGCCTAAAAGCGTGGAAGACTTTCGTCTAGCTGTTCCTTAGTCATTCCGAGCAATTGTTTTGTTTAGTTCATGTTCAGCGCACCACGCGGGAAACTTAACAGAATGTCGATGTCCAATGAACAGTTTACGAGGAAACGGTAAAAAACAAGCAAGGCTGGTTACACGGCTAGGAATATAGCGAGGAGTTTGTTTTCGTTGCTGGCGAAACTTTTGTTAAAACAAGAAGTGTAGGAAATATTTGTTTGAAAGAAAGTGAACTGTTAGAATTGTTATCCTGTGTCTTTACCTGGAAAAATCTTCATAAACCACTTTAACTTACGTTTCGATTGGAGCCTTTGGAATCAGCGTTTCAAATAATTCTTGAAAGTCAACTCCGCTTGATTCGGAAACAAGGTTGTTTTTCTTTCAGTTGCTTCATTTTCGGGAACTTTTCATAAGACAGGAGTTCAACAAATGATAATTCTAGCTCTTTATCCCAGTCAGGGCGGATGTCATCAACAAATAACTAAAGTTAAAAACAATTTTAAAGTCCTGCGTGTCACCCTACTCCATCTTGCTACACTACACTAAAATTTCATTTGTCTGTACTCTTATTGATGATAAAAATTAGCCAATCAGCGCGCGAGAATTTTGACAGTTATTGTAAAAATAATAATTCTATTCAATTGATAAAATACGTATCAAAAGATACAAAAATTGGTAATACGAAATAATAAAAATTACTCATCAATTTACGTAGACCCTGGCCAATTTGATATTTAAGAGGCCCTCCCGCTAAAAGTGGTGACCATAAAAATTTTTCCTTTCTTTTTGGATCATGAATAGGTTTGGTACACATGTTTAAAAGATGCTATAATTATTTTCCAATTCTTTATTTTCACGCCGCCAGAAGCTCAAATTGAATTTTGGCTCACCTGCCCGAACTGACAGCGATTTCAAATATTTGTCAAGCGCGCTCCGACTGCAAAACTCTAGCTCACTGAATTCTACTTCGCTACAAGTTACAAGGTGTTTTCAGTTATGTCACAGACAAATATGGAAACTTACAAAAAAATCTTACGCATTCCAGCGTGATTAGAAGGTCCCTTCTCTAGAGCCTTAATTTTCATATCGAAAATTAACCAAATTAAAGGAAAGAAATCTTAAAAGTTTGGTCTAAATCGCGATAAAAAAATAAAGCAAAACAAATAAGAGCAAAGTCTACACTCCAATAAACTGGTGTATTGCTTCAAACCGGCGGGTATCACCTTAGCTTCCACACACCAAAAGCTCAAAATTGACGAAAATCCACGTGTTTACATAATTACTAACTTGATGCAGCAATACAATTGTGGGTTAGGAGTGGCCTGACCGGCAAAACTGTGCAAAGGCTACAACACATGTTGACATGTACAGGTCAATGATAGAGATTCATTAAAAATAAGCCTTCATACCAGATCTGCTTTAAAGGTAAAGAGTTTCATATCCATAATCTGGCCGAAATGAAACGAGATTTTAAAAGTGGTTAGAAAAGGGTTATGTTGAATGGAAACGATGACCAGCGAAAAAGGTGCTGAAATTAGCCTCTCACGACTGCGTGGAAGGCTAGCTGAAAATGGAGCGTGAACTACTTATCATTTTCAGCCGAAATTGGGAACGAGTTCGTATTAAGGAAAAGAATGGATTTATGGGGGATGGGGTTACCTGCAGTTTCCTGGCATCGGAGACCGAGATCTTAGAATGGAGCGTTTAATTCTCAACTGGAAATTTTCAAAGTATTACTCAAGGACGCAGCCTGCGTTGCGGGTGTAGAAGCTCGTATAAAGGGGATTCCTTTCCTTTCCATCCTCTTTCTACGCCTGTCACGCAGGCTATGAAGGACGGGAAATTTACCTTTTTGATGGCATTTTGTTTAAGACCAAGAAGTTGTTTGAACCCTAGAGGAGCACAACGAGTGCAGCTGGCAGACCCCTTTGCTTGTTTGCTGAAAATGCAGACTGAAAATGCAGATTCGCTCGAAAACGACAGAAATAAGTTTAGCAATCTGACATTATCCCCTAGCTGCATATCTTAACCTACGTAGCGGGCACTAGACAGGGAATTAAAGCAAAAGGGAAAGCGAGAGAAAAGGCGAGAGGAAAGAGCACGGAGTGCGACAGGAGGAAGCGAAGCGACGGGACGGGAGGGAGCTAGCGCGCGCGCTCGCTTCCCCCGTTCCATTGTCCTTTCTAGTGCCTTCATTGCAGGCTTTGCGCGGCCTGCCGAAGACAGGTTCAGCTGCTCCATCCAGACTATTCTATTCACCTTTAATACA
The DNA here is from genome assembly GCA_016490735.1 of Pachyseris speciosa. NCBI lineage: Eukaryota > Metazoa > Cnidaria > Anthozoa > Scleractinia > Pachyseridae > Pachyseris > Pachyseris speciosa. The sequence goes on along the minus strand of JAEMWC010000033.1, from coordinate 1,163,449 downwards.
CCTATTTTGTCATTCCAGAATATAAGTAGGAATAGAAATAAGCAAGAATCTACCCTTAAAATGTGCACTTCATTTTATATTCTTATCCTCTGAGTTGCAAAAGATAACGGTTAGCTACCACTAAAAAACAGACTCGTGTCCACAAATTATTGTAATATATAGATTTAGCCAAGCCTAAAAGCGGAGCTCCACGATTACTATTTTTACTGGTATTGAGCAACACTGCGTGGCTTTCCTTGCGCCAATATTTTATGTTTAGAGCAGTCAACAGGAATTGACTGTTGTTCAAAAACCTCAAAACATTATAAGAAAACAATACAGTCGACCTGTATGTTTGTTGGAAAACAAAATTTAGCAATCTAAGAACGATCAACATCGTTGGAAGAGCATGTTTGAACGTTTAGCCACCTCTCACAATAATGCATTAAATGGCTTTCCATGTTTGATCTAGATCAAACATGTTCATCCAAAATTTCGCATTACCAAGAAATGTTTGATCGTTTAGCCACCCCAACAAACAAATCGTACACAATCGGTAAAAAGCAACCAAATAAACCACATAACGTCGAAAATTTCAGCGATAATGTGCAAAAATCATTTTTTGACTCACTTGGTCGCTGTTTGGTCAAACATTGCTAATACGCGTTTAGCCACCAAACGTTATGTGCAACAAACACAATGTTGGATGAAATGTTTGATCTTTTAGCCGGGACTTAACGAACGTATTTGGTAGTACGTTAAGCTTAGACATAAGCTTAAGTGTCGTAGAAAAGAGAAAAAGGAAAACAATCCTGATAGTTAAGATAGGTAATCGCACGGGGCCGAGTAAAATTAAGTATTAATATCACTTGTGTTTTCAGAAATTTGCTGAAATTGCCCTCGTCGCCCAAAACATGAGAGATACTTTACGAGGACTCTTTGCGGTTACGTGTTAATAACATAAGGGCAAACGTTTCTTTCAGTTCTTAACACTATAGAAACACTACCGTCGAAAAAACATGTTCAGTCAGCCAAACGGAGGAAAACATTCGTTCGCTTGCAAAACTACAAACAAACAATTCGACTAGCTACTTCTTTGTCTCCAAAACGAGTGAATTGTTATTTATATCCAGTCGAGACAAAAATGCAAGTTTCATTCCTGACCAAAAGCTAATGCTAAGCTAATGCTAAGCAAATGCTAAGCTTCAATTTATTTAAGTTACCTGTGTTGTCGAGCTTTCACCGACTTGAAAATACGCATCGATCCACTTAAGTAAAAACACGCATCTACAAAAACAGCAAACGGTTTGTTCCTCCCATTAATGCCGGTGAATTGTTAAATGAACTTTCGTGGTGCGCTGCAAGATGCCGCGGTAAAGTGAACAAGCCCTTGAAGCGTTAAATCATTTTGTTTTCCAACCCCACAATCCGAGCGCCATACAAGTGAATGCAAAATTTAATAATTTCCTGAAAAAAATATTTTGCTCTTGCATTTTATCAGTTGAAAATTCACCTTCCGGAGTATCTTTTAAGAAGTTCTTGATTTTCATGCCTTTTACGCGACAGAACTTCGAAGAAGATGAAGTTGTTGGGCTCAAAATGAAGAAACCAACTGAATGTGAAATCTCGAGCCGCAGAAAGCGCGCGAAAAATTAAGCCTCGCTTTGGTTTGGTGTCCTACACCTAGTTTGAGCCTGCGATCCAACCGAAAACCAGTACCTGGTCAGCGGTCAACTTCCAAAAAAAACTTGAAGCCGCGATATTGTCACGTACTACTGGTCAGCGAATACAAGTGTCAATTGGCCGTAACATTGACATCCAATATTTAAGAATTGTTTCATGCTTAGCGTGTGCATATCGAGTTTAGATGTACTCGGGAAGTTTGGAGAGCACGAGAAAAGCGTAAGAGTTGCTCGAGGCGCAGCCGAGAGGAACTCTAGCTTCTCAGTTGAGTGCCCTCCAAACTTCCCGCGTGCATCCATAACTCGATATACGCACAGCTAAAAGCATGAAAAAATTCTTTTATAACATTGCGACAACACCTTGAACGCTAAAACATGTTTTATTTGTGATTGACTACAAAGTTCTCACAAAGTATGACAAAGGATCCTATTGGTTGGTTAAAAAACACGCCACAATCAGTTGAAAAAGAAAAACTTCGCTTCTTCGAATTAAGTGAAAACAAAGTCAAAATGCTTAGTGAAATATAAAAAAAAAAAAAAAAAAGTCAAAATACTCAAGTTTTAGTAAACATCTTAGAATTGAAGACGAAGAGAAAGTGGACTGCTCAAGGCCAGAACCTGCGAGGATTTTAGCCGCAGCAAATTTTCGTTTTCAATCGCCGGTTTGTATAAGTTTTTTATGTCTTCTTTTTCCTGACGCTTCAAGCTAACAACTGTCGCATTTCGTTTGACCTTTTAAATCTTCGGCTTGGGTCGGAAGAGAGCTTCAGACCTTTGTTCAATGGAGGTGCATTCAGATATCTTTAAAACCAAGGAGTGTTAATTTACTGCACACATCTCCGGATTTATTTCTGGACTCTGCGTAAAATCTGCGAAGGTTAGTGTCAAATTGGCCATTTCATATTTCCTCTAGCGGTGTTTATATCTTTTTGCTGTGCACCAAACTTGGAGAAAAAAATAATAACATTTTGGTCAGTTTATAAAGTTTAGTGGGAGGAAGAAGGAAAACTGGTTGACAAAGTTTTTTTGCCTAATCTGTAAATTAGCTTCGTATTTCGTTTTTAATCATAAAAATTACGATTTCCTCGATTGTGATTGGTTTAAAAACTCCTATTTTCCACTAATTCACGTGCAAGTTGTTATCGGACAGTTTCTTATAGGCCATTTTGTTATTGAACAGTTTGTTATCGAACAGTTCAATAAGCCAATCACATTCAAAGTAGTATTTTAAATCAACCAATCGCATTCAAAGTTGTAGTTTAAATCAACCAATCACAACCTTGGTTACAATCTCCGTACATTTTGATCGTGGTCAATTTCAGAGCGACATTAAAAGATGTACGCTTCCTTTGTCAGTCTTTTAATGCAAAATTTCCTTCCCTTTTATAACTTGGCTCTTCCTCTTTTCTCGGAAATTGTAATTTTTATGATTAAGGTGGCTCAAAACAGTTTTCAGTGCTTTCTAAGACGTAGATTTTGATGGGTCACTATAACTACTCTTTATCAGTTGATGCTACAATCATGGTATCACAAAACTGCCCAAAAACACCCTTAATTTTAGCTTTAAGTACTTATATTTCAAAAACGGCACGGTGAAATTTTTTGTTGTTATCGAAATTTGATAAGCAGGATAAGATGCAGCTTTTGGCAAAGTTTTGAAAATATTCTGTAAATGGGATTCAGAGCCACCTTAAATTTTCAAAAAGAAAAGAATCTGAACGGTAAAAAATATCTTCACTAAAAGCGATCCTCTTAACTTGGCGACCAAAAAAAGTTTTCCTTTTTTTTTTTTGACTATGAAAGGGTTTGGTACACATGTTTAAAAAATGCTATAATTATTTTCCAATTCTTTATTTTTGCGCCGCCACAGGCTCACCTGCGCGAACTGATACCGATCGAAAGTGTAAATTTCACAGATTTTGTCAAGCGAGCTCTGACTGCAATTCTATTTTGCTAAAAGTTACAAGGTGTATTCAGTTAGTTCACAGACAAGATATAGAAACTTACAAAAAAATCTTACGCATGCCAGCGTGATTAGAAGACACCCTTCTCTAGAGCCTTAATTTGCATATCGAAACTAACCAAATGAAAGGAAAGAAATCTCAAAAGTTTGGTCTAAATTAAATCGTGATAAAAAAAACCACATAAGAGCAAAGTCTATACTCCAATGAACTGGTATATCGCTTCAAACCGGTGGGTATCACCTTAGCTTCCACACACCACGAGCTCAAATTTGACGAAAAATCCGCGTGAATAATGAAGAAGCGTTCTCAAGTCGAATTACTCAGAAAAAGAATTTTCTGAACCCCCAACGGGAGTCGAACCCATGACCTTCCAGATTACAGGTTGGACGCTCTAACCACTGAGCTACGGGAGACTCGTGGTGAGCGAGGTCGTAAACTAGGTTCTTATGTGTGACACATGTCCTGCCATATCTGCAAGGCTCAATATGTCGCCATGATAAATGTAAATATATGTGATAAATGAAATGGAGACTTGGATAAAGTGTGAATAATGAAGAAGCGTTCTCAAGTCGAATTACTCAGAAAAAGAATTTTCTGAACCCCCAACGGGAGTCGAACCCATGACCTTCCAGATTATCGGTTGGACGCTCTTACCACTGAGCTATGGGAGACTCATGGTGAGCGAGGTCGTAAACTAGGTTCTTATGTGTGACACATGTCCTGCCATATCTGCAAGGCTCAATATGTCGCCATGATAAATGTGAATATATATGATAAATGAAATGGAGACTTGGATAAAGTGTGAATAATGAAGAAGCGTTCTCAAGTCGAATTACTCAGATATGGTAGGAGATGTGTTGTTAAAGTTTGGGGGCCATACGATTAGTGCTAATCGTATGGCCCCAAACTTTAACAACACGCAATCACATACGTATTTTGGGCGTTTTTTTGTAACGTCCGGCAACAGCATGTTTTGATTATTAATCACTTCCATGTAAAGTTAAACTTAGAAACACGAATGTGTTAAATATGCTGTTCTATGTTAGTTGTATTCATTCCCTGATGAAGTCTCCGTGAGAGACGAAACGCGTAGGAAATAAAAAGAAAACTACAACTACAACCACAAGTCTTCCGTCGTGCTGCTCACTAGTCTTAGTTAAAAAAAAAACGAAAAAAAAGAAAAATGCCCATAAAATGTCCGTGGTGTACTTTAAGGGAGGTGCAGTATACTTGCAGTATACGAAATTCCCTTGTAGGAAAAGCTTTTAACGTAACAATATCGATTTCAAGAAGCAAAAAAAATCGGTTATAGTTTTCTGATATTTCGGAGCTCGAAGCTTGATTTCATATAGTATGTCATTGACTTTACTCAGTGTGAAAGAAAGTTCTTCATGTCCATAGTACTGGGCAAAGTCTTTCAGCTGCTCTGCAAGCCCGACTGCCTGTGCGACTGTCTTGACAGCTGGTTCCTTGAGTTCCGGGTCGTAATATTCATCAAGGTCAACTTCTGCGGCATCGCTGTCTCTTATTTGCTTCTCTCGGGGACTAGCTCCAATTTCATCATCTTCGTCATCGAAGAGATCGTTCCGGACCTCCTCCCTCCAGTTGGGATTTGAGTCATCGATATATCCCTGGCATACATCAATCTGGTCTTCTGACGAAATGAATGTCAGGGCATCGCACGGGGAGTCGATCTCGTGTACCAGCTGTTGTAGGGAAGACAATTCATCCACGCCCTGTAAGGAAAGGCCGGAGATCGACATGTGTTGTTTGGAATGGTTAGGGAGATTAAAATGCCGAGTTATTAAGAATGATGGCTTTAACTGGGTTATAATTCATTATTCAAACGCGACAAAAATGTCGATCTCCGGCCTTTCCCTACATCAAGGTACCACGGAAAGCCGTAAAAATCTCGAGCAAAAACTGATCTTTCAAAGTGGCACTCTTAATCTCCACGGTATCAACGAGCGCTTTTCATTCAATTAATTTATTCCTGTTTTTCACGTTACCATGTTACCACCAATAGCGTAGCTCCGTTTTCTGTATATAAACCATACACAACCCACAATTCCTCGTTTCGCTTCGACGAAGGGCTAACGCTCGAAACGTCAGCTAATCGAATCCCTGTACGGTGGTCAATTTACATTACCAACTCCGTTGATAAACCAAATTTTCGTGACTGGGAACCAATACTGGGAGATATTTATAAGCTTATGCGTGAGCCGACAAATGAGAAGGAGGTTAATGCTGTAGCCGTTGTGAGACCAAAACCTGACCAGGTCCAGACAGAACGAGCCGTCGACTTTCATCCAAATATCTTGGACAAAGAATTTGAGGTCATAGGCCACCTACCTAAGTTAATGGCTACTTGGTTAACCAGATTTTTGAAGAGGCACACCAATATTATTGTGGGAAAGTGGTAATAAAGAGGAAGCGAGTTAGCAGAGGAGGCGGCTTTGGTCTCGAGGTTCCGTGTGAATACATCTTTGAGGGTGACAATTTCTCGTGCGAGTGGCTGCATCGGAAGCTGATAGAAGAGAAATTTGATGCCGAGCGCTGCGTTGGTCTATAAAACAGTAGCCTAAAACAGCGGCTGTCAACTTCATAAGTACAGTACAGTGTTATAATCAGGGAACTATGACGAAAGTGAAAACAGTGTGGTACGGTTGTGTCGTTACAGTTACAGTAACTATTGTTTGAAAGCGACGGCACTTTAATGTTATCTGTCGCAAGCATGTGCCGGACGTAGGCGATGACATGTATATGTAGTTGTGTTCAGTATTAATATTTGTATTTTTTTGAGACCCCTTCCTTGGTGGCTGCTGTTTAACTAGCTGTTGAATAAAGCTTGTCATTATTCGTCAATCGTAACCAAATTTCGTGACCGTTATATACAAGTAAAAGATAATGAAATTCTGGATTCAGGAAGTCTACAGGGTGACCGCGTCCGTTATAATAATAATAATAATAATAATAATAATAATAATAATAATAATAATAATTTAGAACTTATATAGCGCATTTTCCATGTGTATGTGATCAAATGCGCTTTACAAGCAGATGAAATTGGAATTTGGAAATGTCGGTTTTTGTGGAGAGGGGAAAACCGGGGAACCCGGAGAAAAACCTCTCGGAGCAGAGAAGAGAACCAACAACAAACTCAACCCACATATAGCGCCGAGTCCGAGAATCGAACCCGGGCCACATTGGTGGAAGGCGAGTGCTCTCACCACTGCGCCATCCCTGCTCCCAGGTATATACAGGTGACCGCTATATGCAGGTCACCGCTATATGCAGGTCAACTTAACAGTAAATAAAAGGGACAATTTTTGGGAAGTTGTTCAGTGACCGTTATACACAGGGTGACCGCTATATACAGGGCCGTTATATACAGGTTTGACCGTACCAGTTCATTGGAGTATAGACTTTGCTGTGATGTTGTTTTTTATGACGGTGTAGACCAAACTTTTGAGATTTCTTTCCTTTCATTTGGTTAGTTTTCGATATGCAAATTAAGGCTCTAGAGAAGGGTGTCTTCTAATCACGCTGGAATGCGTAAGATTTTTTTGTAAGTTTCTATATTTTGTCTGTGAACTAACTGAATACACCTTGTAACTTGTGGCAAAATAGAATTGCAGTCAGAGCGCGCTTCACAAATCTGTGAAATTTACACTTTCGATCGCTATCAGTTCGGGCAGGTGAGCCAAAATTCAATTTGGGCCAGTGGCGGCTCAAAAATAAAGAATTGGAAAATAATTATAGCATTTTTGAAACATGTGTACCAAACCCTTTTCATGGTCAAAAAAATAAAGGAGAACTTTTTATGGTCGCCAAGTCGAGAGGACCGTTCTTAGCGGGACTGCCTCTCAACTACCCAGTAATATTATTGAGAAATAGGCAACTGTACAAGTTCCCACTTGTGTGTAAAGATTCTGGTCCTCTCATCCTCTTGGAAGGAAATAATTAAATTTATTTCAGAGTCTACATTGGTCAAAATGTTGTGGTGTTGTGAGGGGTGAAGGGGAAGGACTGTTGCATTACTGACATTACTGGCCAGCCCAATTTGGGCAACTTGTTTTCAAGACCAAAAAATGAATGCGAAGCATCCATATCCATATCCATATGTGGTAATTAATTGATTCACTAGGGACATTCTCAAAAGAAGTCGATATCTGCCGGAAATAGTTAACTCCACTAACAAACACGGAATGTTAATTCAATTGACTTATTCAACAACACCATAGGAGCTTCGGAGAAAGACTTTAATACAATTTCATTTTACATGCGTCTTCGATCAGCTTAGCTTACGCTTGTGACATAAAGCTACCCCAACTGAAAAAATTAAGAGCCTTCGGAATGGCAATCACACAGCTTCAGGCAAGCCCGGCGAAGAAATGTTATGTTACTTAGTGATATGGACTCACTCAATCGTGAATTGGGAGTCACAAACCAAAAAGAAAACTCTCCCTTCGTCTAGTCTGTTGGCTCGTCCGTAGTTGCTCACTTGGTTCCTCATGGTGCCGGATCAAAATTCAAAGATTGGGAATTTCAAACTAGATTCCGCCGCTAAATATTGCTTACAGCAATAAACAATTGATTCCATTGCAATGACCACTACGCCAGGGCATAAAACATCGCCGCAATTCCACATGGCGGACGTGACCAGAGAGTTCAGTTACTTTCGCGCATGCTCATAAAGCATCAAATTGGGCTGGCCAGTAATGTCAGTAATGCAACAGTCCTTCCCCTTCACCCCTCTCAACACCACATCTTTTTGCCCAACGTAGACTCTGAAATTAATTTTGAGTTTGCTTATTACTTTTACTTTACCGTATTTTTGGACCGTAGGTCTTTATAGATCCGATATGCTGTGTATTATTGCAGCATGGTTTTGTCTATGCGTTTATTGTTAAGACTGGTTTTGGTCAATCTACAGTTTGCTTTGCGGGACACCATCATAACATTTCAATTCCTTGCTTTCCGGGACACATGGAGTGGCAACGCGTGTTTCGGGGGACAAGAGAGTCCAACGTACGGAACTTGATATCGTGAAAGGGTCATTGTGCAATTTATTGCGCTGACATTGTAGTTGGCGTCATTTTAATTCGCTACGCCATGAGTGACGAGTCCCAATAAGGATGAAACAGCTGTCCATGGCTGCAACCCTACTTTATCGAGTTTCGGTCATTTTGGTGTGCAAAGTCAACTTTTTTCACGTAGTATCAGCCTTGCATTTATTCTGTTTTATTTTTTGCCTGATTAGATCTCTTGTAGATCTTACGTCGACTTGCCGCATTATTGTTGGTGGTCCTTTGCTTATTACTTTTACTTTTATACTCTCGTATGATTGACATATTTCTTAACTGGGGCGATCATGGGGAGGCGAAAAGCGGCTTTTCGATGACGAAACGTGCAAACCACCTATAACTAACACCTTTAGCTATCTTTTAGCTGCTCCCGAAAATGACGTTTTAGCGTTTTCTCGCCTTTGTTAACCCATTTTCCAGATTTTGCTTTGCCAATTGCTACATTAATTAATCAAAGACCGCAAAAGTCAAATTTTGAAAACAATTAATCCCCGAAGGTTTACAGTAACCTTAACTCGTGTTTTTAAGCATAGAGTAAACCTCGTTGATATTACATCGGCTCAAGATGAAGAAAAACCTTCTTTAATATGAGGTTTGGTTTGTCCAAGCCAAGATTTCATTTACTGCTATTCTCTCCAAGGGATTTTCTTTATTGAGTTTTCTATTATTTTTAGGAATCAAGATACTCAGTACTTTTGCATGGCAGCCAGTTCAACAGAATCGTCAACTGCAAACAAGTTAAGAATTCTTATATCCTAGGATCTGAATGGGGGTCAAGCAAAGGAGGACTATCCACTATCAACCGAGAGTTGGCCATCCACTTGGCAAAACACAGTGAAGTTCACGTCACTTTCTTTGTTCCTCACTGTAATGACGAGGAGAAGTCAGCAGCCAAAGCTCACAACATTGATCTTCGAAAGGCACGATGGTTTGCTGGCATGGGTGAACTACAATGGCTTTGTTTTCCACTGTGTGATTTTCCCATTGACATAGTTGTTGGTCATGGAGTGAAGCTTGGTCCTTAAGCACAAGCCATAAAGACAATCCACAACTGCAGGTGGGTTCAAGTTGTACACACCGTCCCAGAAGAACTTGGAATGCATAAGGAATACCCAAAGCCTAGCCAGCTAAAACATGAAATGGAGGTAGAACTTTGTGAGCTCGCCGACTTTGTTGTGACTATCGGACCCAAGTTGAACGAGGCGTTTTGTTCTTATCTTAGCTGGTGTAAGAGGGGTCAAAATGTTTTTTGCTTTACCCCTGGTGCTTTCAGTGAATTTTCTAAGGTTGTTCAGGTTTCTGAAAGGAGTGGAAAATTCCAAGTGCTTCTTGTTGGCCGTGGGATGTTGAGGATTTCTCATTGAAAGGGCTCGACATTGCAGCCGAAGCCATGTTAGAAAACACCGGAAGGGGAACAAGACAAAAGAGTGGAACTTTTCATGGACAAAGGTATTCCAGCCGAATCCCTTGCTGTTAAGAGTTTTTTAAATCGGGCAGATTTATAAAAGATGTTTTATCAAGTAGATCTTGCGATAATTCCTTCCAGAACAGAAGGTTTCGGCCTAATAGGACTTGAAGCGTTATCGGCTGGTCTACCTATCCTTGCTAGTCAAAACTCAGGATTTGGACAAGCTCTAACTAAAGTACCATTTGGTGCATTTTCGGTGGTCAATTCAAACAAGCCTGACAAATGGACTGCAGCCATTAAGGTTGTTAAGGAAAAAAAGTCGGAAGGCACGACTAGATGAGTCTAAAACCGTTAGAGCGTGGTACGTAAAAGAGTAAAGCTGGGAGAAACAAATTGAAGAGCTTGTTGGAAAGATGATCACCTTGGTTCGTGGTACGTTCTTCGATGATAGTGCCATTCATGACATCATTTGTTAAGATGAATGGCTGTGTTTATTGAGTTTAAATACCATCTGGTAGCGTGGGGCGGGGCGGAAGGGGGAGGGTGGTAATTTGGCCATCACAATTACAGTTACAGTTAAGCGGCCACCCTTGCGAGCAATGGATAATGGCCGCTTAATGGGGGCTGACGGCTTAATAGAGGTACACAACAACAGAAGAACGCATACCCTAATCGTCACTTTGATTACTGGCCGCCCAAAAAGGGTGGCTGTTTGAAAGGTGGCCGCTTAATAGGGGTTGTACTGTAATGCCAACTTAAGTTTAATTTAAGGGGACGTGAAGATCATCGACGAAACAGACTTTCAACATAAGTTCTGGCTTTGTTAGGGCGCTGTTACACTGTGCAATGCTTCCTGCAATTTGTGTCGCAACGCCATTGTGAGACAAGTTGCACGAAACATTGTACCAAGTCTAACATATCCTGCAACGGCCAAAATCGTTGCGACACAAGTTGCACGAACCGTTGCAGAAAGAAGAACTAAATTCTGCTTTCTGAAATGGTTCGTGCAACTTGTCTCGCAACGATTTTGACCGTTGCAGAGTATATGCTACACTTTGTACAATGTTTCGTGCAGCTTGTGGCACAAGTTGTACGAAACATCGCACAGTGTAACAGCGCCTTAATGGCAAAGTTTCTTAAGGGCGTGTTTATAACTAAAATTATGACCAAAAGCTATAGAAACTATTGAATCAGTTCTAAGAGCATCAGGGCCAATCTATATTGCCGGCACTAAGCCAGGTGATCTAAATTTATTCTTGGTTTTCACGTGACATCAGGCATGTTTACAGCTCGGTAGCATGCTTTGATTTGAAAATAGAGCAGTTTGGATTGCTTCTGAGAAGCATGTCACGTACTCGAGAACTTGATTACCCTTGTGTTTTCGAGCTCCGAATAGCCAGTTTGTCAAGTTTAGCAGACAGAAAAATGTTTTGAGAGAGCTAAACTAAACTCCGAATGTTTCCACTGCTTTCCGGCCACAATGTTGGTGTCCCTCAGAGGGACACCAACGAGGCGTCTCCATACTATAATTTTGAGTGGTACCCTTTTCGAATAACTCGAGTTAGGAATATCTCACAGCCCTGAAACTTACACGTGTTGTTTATCTATTACTCTTCTACAATATCTTAATTACTTTACTTAATTTATTTGATGGTATGTGGTTTGTTTTATTTGCGTGACACTTGCGTGACGTGAAAACCAAGAATAGCATTTATAAGGTGTGATTCTAAACAAGAGAAACAGTGATTTCGACTATCCTGTGGCACGAATTATCTTTGTGTCTCAAGAGAACAACTATTTATGTTTATTCTTCGATTTTGATGAAGTATAGCATTCAGAAAGCAACATGATAATATTCACAGCTCTCAACAGTGCCATCTTGATTACCCGGGAAGCCTTCGGAAGCCGAAAAGCAAGCTATTTTATCGTCCGAGATTATGGACTGATGTGGTTTTAGGATATCATAAACTAGTACAACAAGAAAGTACGTAGGATCGATTTTTTTCTTACAGGGCTATTCAATCAAAAAATTAAAGGCTCGTTATACTGACCACGAAGAGGCAAGAAACGACTAGCATTGTGTTATTAAGAGGCGTCTCTTAGCGACAAGCCGCTTCTTTTTTAAGCGACGCTTCTAGTTACACCCATTTTTTTGGTACTTTTTTTCGTGGTGGTGTCCGCCGAGAGGCCCCTGCCCCTCTCCGCCAGAGGAAGTAACAATGACATAAGTAAAGAAATGAATTTTCTGACAGCGGAGCCGGGGCTTTACGTTTAGAAGAGAATAACGTCGCTAGGTCGGTCAAGTATCGTCTCTTTAAAAGCCTTTTCAATAGAAAAGTCCAAGGGTTCAGAGAAAGGAAATGTCTTGTCAGAATTGAATTACTCCAATGTAAATCCCATAGCAAAGGAATTTATTTTAGAGCGTTGGTTGTGAGCAGTATTTCAGACTGACCGATGAGTGGTAGTGCGATATTGTTTTTTTGTTTTTTTTTTTTTGTTTTTTTTTTTTGTTTTTATCAGCAAAATCGAGGAATTTATCCGATCTAAACTATAATATTTTCATTAAGATGTGTCATGCTATTCGGAAGACCGTCAGTGTTTTTAAACTCAACTTGTAGATTTAAGCCTGGTTTTCATATGTCGGGAAAATCTCAGACGGTCGGGGATTTCACTGTTTCCCGACCATCCCAGATTATGCCGATTAATGAAAACTGGAGATCATAGACATCCCCGATCGTCTGGGATGGTCGGAGACAAATCGGGAAAATCGGGAAGGTTTCTATTTTGCCGATGCGTCCCAGATTTCTGCGGTTTTCGTTATCTCGGCATAAATCTGGGACGGTCGCGAAATAGTGAAATCCCCGACCGTCTTGGATTTTCCCGACATATGAAAACCAGGCTTTAGGTGGCTATACAATACAATTCAATGTACTTTTTATAGGAAACGGATTTATTTGAGTGTTCGTTTTGACCCGTTTGAAATTGGTCCACGAATGGCGTTCTTTTGGATCCGAGAAGCCCGGCGACCACACCACAGCACTCAACGTAAGGGAATGTGAGAGTTATCGAGGAGAAGGGGCGGAGGAGGAGAGAAAAAAGCACCAGATAGATAGACAGGTAGGTAGATAGATAGATAGATAGATAGATAGATAGATAGATAGATAGATAGATAGATAGATAGATAGATAGATAGATAGATAGATAGAGTCCTGCTAAGCTTATTTTTCATGTTTTTGTAACATAAACGCTCTCCTCTGGAATGACAGAAAGCAACATACCAGAGCATAACGTCTCCTCAGAGTCCCGACTCAACGAAAAATCAGCCAGGTACTGTGTCTTTTGGAAGCGATTTAGAAGGATTCCGTTTAGGGATATCCATATCGTATAGCAGCGCCTCCGGCACTAGCCAGTTCCTTTTTGTTCAGACGCCAAGAATTTATAGTTCCGGTTTCATATCTGCTTTGGTTGACTAGATCACTTCCAATACAATTTCCCATTGTGTAATGTAAATGCCTTTAACACTAATGTTTTCGACAATTATCTACTGCCCATTTTACCGCGGTTGTTGGCAACAAATAATAGTGATGATGATGGTGATGGTGATGGTGTTGGTGATGATGATGATGATGATGATAAACAGTCTGATACGAAAGAAACTTTAAACGTTAAAAATAGGGAAACCTCTTCATTGCGATATTTTAGAGCTGCGTGTTAAGCTTAATCCGATCTATGGTAACTGAAATCATTGAGGTGCATTGGAAGAAGTTGAAGTTTTTTTGAAGGGTCGGGATACGTTTGAAATGTACATCTCAAGAGCTCCTGAGAAATGCGAATTATAACTCAGGACGTGACTTTCTTTGAAATGACGATCATCAATCAAATGGTTTGACCGCTGTAAAGTAAACAATACCTAATTATTTAGGAAAGACGCTTACGCTTTATTCAATGTTTTTGTTTTCGTGAAGGTACTGTCTCGATTGAATTCAAAGTACAACAAGTTACCTTTCAAAATGGCAAGGTGGGAGATCCCAAGAGTGTGATGAAAGAAATGGTTAGACGTTTTCTTGACACCGAGGCAGATGACCTTCCGTTCGAAGAATGGCCCCAGAGCCTACGTTTATACATGAAAGGAATGCTTGACGTAATATTGAGAGAAGCGAGCGAGGGAAGTCTAAGGATATCTGTCGAGTGTAGGACGCTGGCAATTCTTGAACGTCTATTGGAGGACTACCGCTGTGGTCACCTGAATGAAGTAACTGAGAAACGCTTTTTAACGAATAATATCAGGGACAAATTTCGTGTCGATTCAGTGAAGCTGGAGACAACTATTTTGGAAGAGGATTACTTTGCATGCAAGTTGTTCCTTACAGGTATTTCAGGTACTGAGTTGACACCACAAGTATGTTTTCAACAATTTTTAGGGGATGAGGGACATTTCATTCATTGTTTTCCTTGTTGTTGACCTTGATTTTGTATCGCTGAATGTTCTCCAATTTTTTTCTGGGACTGGAAGACATAATGAGCTTCTGTGAATTAATTAAGACGCGCAGATTCAATTCCCACCCCCTGACCCCTTCATTCATACACATTGAAACTTTAGCGTAAAATTAACGTTAGCAGTGAGCAAGTGTGACTTAGTGAAAAGCTGACTGAGAACCGTTAGAGGTTGGTACCACGCTGGACCTGCCATTTGAATATACTGAAAAACTGCATAGTGACTGGGTGTAGAGAGCTAAACATCATTGTTTGACTTACAAATTCTAAATGATTTTGATAACTCGTAATTACCCTAACCCTCCCTTCGTATCTTAGGTGTTATCAAACTCACATGATTACAAGGTTTGTTAAAGGATTAAGCAGTTGAAAGACGGAACTAAGATTTTCGACTTTAGCAATACCCCGATCAATTTTCATGCACTCACAATCCTCTAACACCTTATAGTATTTCCCCTAATCTCTCGCAACCAAGAGCTCGCTGTTTCTCTTTCCCAATGACAACAGTGATCGAGCACGCTCTGATTGTCTCGCCTTGACCGAGTTGGCCCGGCTGGGCGAGCTAAAGGGTTTATATGGAGAAAAGTTGGCTCGGCTAGGAGGGTGACCCTACCATCAAAGAAAAGTGACCCGGCTAGGCGGGCCACCCTTCTAGCCGAGCCAACTTCTTTTTCTTATTTAAACGGTACGCCAAGTTTTGCAAGGAAATGTAGGAAAAGTTGGCTCGCCCATAGTAGCTCGGATAGGCGGGTGACCCCTCTCCCCGGGACAACTTTCTTCCATAAAAACGATGCCTAAGCTTTCCATATAATATAATGTCCTGGGATGTTCCAGACTATTCTAGAAACCCACTCTTAAGCACTGTTTAGAAAGTTCAGGAATACTGTAGACTGTTTCAATAGCAAATCTAGAGTCTACCCCTTTCCAGGCGTTTGAACGGTGACAAACTGTGTAAAATTAATTCTTGAAGACAACGTGACGTCATCAAAACATAAATCCTGAATGATAATTTTCATTTTCTCACCAATGTCTTAGAAAGCAACCAAGATATAAGAGCAAATGAAGAGGAAATGCTGTTTAAAGATCGAACTGAAGTTCCTGACAAAGAAGCTGAATCCACTGAGGTGCCTGATCCAATGACTCTGTACCTCGAAGTTAATTGTAACTTGCTTTCTGCAGACAGTTCAGTGGAATATTGCAAAAAAGGCAGCACCGTCATCTTCCTAACTACCTAACTACCTACCCGGAAATAAACGGAGAAATTGAACTTCCCATGTCCTATACGGCCCTTACTTCTACTTTTTTTCTGAATGAGCGACCTTTCAAGTTTGCGTTCCGTGCACATTGTGTATGAAAAACAAGATCGATTTTTGAGGATCGATTTTTTTCTTACAAGGCTATTCTATCAAAAAATTAAAGGCTCATTACACTGACCACGAAGAGGCAAGAAACGACTAGCATTGTGTTATTAAGAAGCGTCTCTTAGCGACAAGCCGCTTCTTTTTTAAGCGACGCTTCTAGTTACACCCATTTTTTTGGTACTTTTTTTCGTGGTGGTGTCCGCCGAGAGGCCCCTGCCCCTCTCCGCCAGAGGAAGTAACAATGGCATAAGTAAAGAAATGAATTTTCTGACAACGGAGCCGGGGCTTGAACTCGCGACCTTCAGATCCCAACCCACTGAGACATCTTTTACGTTTAGAAGAGAATAACGTCGCTAGGTCGGTCAAGTATCGTCTCTTTAAAAGCCTTTTCAATAGAAAAGTCCAAGGGTTCAGAGAAAAGAAATGTCTTGTCAGAATTGAATTACTCCAATGTAAATCCCATAGCAAAGGAATTTATTTTAGAGCGTTGGTTGTGAGCAGTATTTCAGAACACCGATGAGTGGAAGTCCGATATTGTTGTTGTTGTTGTTGTTTTTTTTTTTTCAGCAAAATCGAGGAATACAATGTTTTCATTAAGATGTGTCAAGCTATTCGGAAGACCGTAAATGTTTTTAAACTCAACTTGTAGATTTAGGTGGCCGTACAATACAATTCAATGTACTTCTTATAGGAAACGAATTTATTTGAGCGTTCGTTTTGACCCGTTTGAAATTGGTCCACGACTGGCGTTTTTTGGATCCGAGAAGCCCGACAATCACACCACAGCACTCGACATAAGGGAATATGAGAGTTATCGAGGAGAAGGGACGGTGGAGGAGAGAAAAAAGCACTAGATAGATCGATCGATCGATCGCAACCGCGACCGCGGTTGTTGGCAACAAATAATAGAAATGATGATGATGATGACCTTGTGTACACATTGTGTATGAAAAGGAATGTATTTTAGCTGTTTTTAAGAGCGACATGCATGTGAGGCAGCGGAGAATTGGCCCTTCTCGGGTTAAAGATCTGTGCACGGCTTGGGCTATGATTTTGCTAAATACCTTTAAACGTCAGAAGCGGCGCTTGGCCATGAGTGAACTCATGTGGCCAAAATTTCTTGGAATCCTTCTTTAGAGAGCGTTACATCTGACACGTTGGAAGCTGAGTCTGCTTTGATGTTGTTGGTTTTTTTCTTCGACGTTAATGTCGTTAAGGCAGTGCTATTGCTGGCAGGTCTCAAAAATAGACCTGTGAACCAAAAGGCACCTCATTCAAGTAAAGTTAATATCTTATTCAATCAAACCAATTTCGAAGATCAACAGACAACCAAAGCCAAATTATGATGAACATTTGAATGACTTTAGAAAAGCTGAGACAATAAATGATATCTTAGTGAAGTTCTATTGGGCTGATTAATAATCAATGCCGCTTCATTAGTCTTTCACAAGGTAAGGCCGTATAAGTCGTTGCCTCGACACAAAGCACCGTTCGAGTTTGTGCTATCATATTTGAAGAGTTCTTTCATTTTATATAAATTCCAACTGGAATTTTATTGGATTTTTGATAAAGTTATACCCTATCGTGCATTCGTCTTTCAGTCAAACTCGGTCAAAATTTGCAATGATAAAGAAAGCTTTTCTCTGACTTTGAATACGTGCGATTGGTAACCTTTCATGATACTCAAAAACTTTTCGTTTTCCTTATTTTTATCTAACTTTTTTTAACGGACCTCTCCTTTAGACGGAGGCAGTTTAGCGAACATGAAATTGTCCGAAAAATTAGTGGAGACAGAGTCAGCCGGCACTCTTGTGAAGGAAATTCCTGAGTACCTGAGGAACGTTAGACTCATACATAACTCGAAACCACAAGAGGCAAATGGACAAACTATATGGATGGCTGTGGAGTGTCACAGTCTAGAAATGCTTGAACGTCTGTGCCATGACTTCTGCTCAGGTAACCTCAATGATGCTTCTGACAGATGACATCAAGGAAAAATTTCACGTAGAGAGCATAAATTTGCAAAACGACTATTTTGGAAGAAGATTACTTGGCGTGGAAAGAATTCCTTTTGGCAAAAGCAAGTAACTTTACAAATTGTCTCAGTTAACAATTACACTTAGTCAAATAGTTTCAACTATAAATGGCCATTTTCCAGAATACATTGTAATATTAGCATAGTTTTTTTTAATTTTGTTAGGGTTTCCGTTGATAACAGTGATTTGTCTTTATAATTACTGAAGGAACTATCCGGTTTAAATAAAAGTGTCTACTACTACTCTACTACTTTAGAAACTAAAATATTGCCGTTTCACCAAAACCTGCTAATTGGCAATTGAAATTTGATAGCTGTGGAAACATGAGATTGAAGGACGAATGATCTACCACATCCAGTCAGTGATTTCAAATAAATTTCCTGGAAACGCACAGGCTTGGTGGTGTTTACTTACGTATCACCGAATGCATTATAAACGGTCATTAAAAGCGTTATAAAGTCTGGCATCATTCTTCTTGACAGATCTTCCGAACCCTCAAGAAAGTTTTTCTGCTGCACTGATCACATCGGAGGAAAAGAGTATGGCCACTTCGCCTAACATTTCTACGTCAAGTTTCGATGAATTTCCTGCCTTGGGAGCTGTTTCGTCGCCCAGGTTGACTCCAAATATCACCAAGAGTGCGATGTTCTCTGCGTGAAACACATCAATTGCAATGAACCCATCTGGAGAACCTCTTCCCTCCACTCCTTCTCCTAGACCTTTAATACCTCCCCAAAGCATTGGTGCACGGTTTATTTCTGTGGAAATTTCTCCTTCCAATAGCCTGAACAATGCCGTTCCGTTCGCGTGGCCTACACCTTCTAACTCATCTGAAAGAGATACACAAGCCAGTCTTGTAAACGCCGCTTCCTTTGGGGTTTCTCAAATACGTCGGAGCAGCAGTTTGTCATCTCTTCAGACCACTACTGGACGATCTCCCAACTCGGTGAGTGATTCTTAGAAGATACCGCCAACTGTGTTTGTGGTGTGCGATGACTTCCTCCAAAAGAACCTTAAACGACCAGCAAGTATAAAGGAAAAGATTAAAGCATGCAAAGGCTGCGAGAATCGCTCAAGGCTGAGTTACGCTATCTGGAGTTCCAACAGTTAGGAGTGGCAGAAAATTAGGCCGCATCCAGCAGAGAAAGTTCTTGCCAAGGTGGCATTTAAAGTTTGCCGCCAGTATGCCAGTAACAAACCCTGCCTGCGGAAACCGTGAAACTTTGCTCATGGCGAAGAAGAGTAACTCATGTGGACCTTGGAAAGGGAAGGAGGTACGTTTGCAAAGGTCACTGTTTCAGAAACTGATTTCACCAAAAAAAAAATAATAACAACAACTGAATTAAGGGCCATATAATAATTGTTCGCTATTGCTTGAGACTTTGTAAAAATAGGCAGTCGAGGACTGTGTGTGGCTACTGTTGAAATTCTTGTTTTCTTTGTCACGAGAAAGAGGTGCCACACCTTTTCCAGTTGTTATCAAGAGTCACGAGTCACGCAACCCAGCGTTATCTAATCAGAGAATTTTCTACTCTTAATTTGTCCTGAGGAAAGAATTCTTGCCGATGTAAGGCTCATTTGCTGGAATTCGAGAACTCGGGGCAATTTCAGAATACCCGGCCATTTCCATGTGTCGGAGGCTTTTGAAGAACGAGGATCGAATATTACAATGGAGGCTATTGTCATTGAACGGTATGTAAATTAAATGGCCGGGTATTCTGAAATCTATACCCAAGCAGGCTGTTTGCAAACCCAGCGTTATCTGATCGGAGATAGAATTTTCCTCAGTACAACATTGTTGTCTAAAAAGATAAGAGTTTGTAGAGAATCATCGGATAAAGTTGTGCATCAATGTAAATAATAAGACTTAAGCGTAACTGCGAATTCTCACTTCTAGTCGAATTTATTCAACATAACTTTTCACTAACCGAACAGTAGTCTTTCAATCCGTTTGCATTTTGAAGTAAAAATTGCTTAGTGCTAATATCCGTCAAATCCGTATTCTTTATGCTACCCTTATTTTATCCTGAGGAAAGAATTTAACAAATTGACGTCATGCAATTTTTTATGTGTCTGTCTTCTTATTGAATAAAAATTGGGTCATAACATTGTCAAAGTGGCTGTGGAAACCACAAGCCGAAGGCGAGTGGTTTTTTTCGGGTTTAACTGACGAGCAAAGGCACCGTACAAACCGCAAACATACGAAGAAAATGAATTTTACTCAAACTTACGCGAACGTTGTCAATAGCTTTTCTCGCTTTCTGGTTGGCTATTTACAACAGCTAAGCAACTTTCATTGGCTAAAAAGTTGACAGTTTGACTTGAGGTCTATGCCTCGCATAAATTAAAATCTTCACCTGCTGCAGAAAGTTGAATCAAATTCAAAATACGATCTGAAAAGCCTTGTAGGGATGTAAGTCGTTTATCTTTTGGTCCGTGCCTCGGCCTAAAAGCGTCGAAGACTTTCGTCTGGCTCTTCCTCAGTTATTCCAAGCAAGATTTTTGATTAGTTCATGTTCAGAGCACCAGGCGGGAAACTTAACAGAAGGTACGTCGATGTCTTATGAACATACGAGGAGTTTTTGTTGCTGGCGAAACGTTTGTTACAACAAGAAGTCTAGTAAATATTTGTTTGAAAGAAACTGAACTGTTAGAATTGTTATCGTGTGTATTTACCTGGAAAAATCTTTACAAACCGCTTAAACTTATATTTCGATTACAGCCTTTGGACTCAGCATTTCAAACTATTTCTTGAAAGGCGCCTCCGCTTAATTCGGAAACAGGGATGTTTTTCTTTCAGTTGCCTGATTTTCAGGAGCTTCTACACGAGAGACGAGTTCAGCATATAATAATTCTAGCTCTTTTTCCCCGTCAGGGCGGGTGTCATCAACAAAACTAAAGTTTAAAACAATATTAAAGTCTTGGGTGTTGCCCTACTCCACCTTGCTACAATTTTTTGCATAAATTAAAATTTCATTTGTCTGTACTCTTATTGATGATAAAAATTAGCCAATCAGCGCGCGATAATTTTGACAGTTGTTGTAAAATTGCTATTCGAGAACATTTGCAGTAGACTTGTTTTATACGTTCGGGGTATCGTCTCACAAATCCGGCCTGGGGAAAAACAATCGGCTTCTTTCGCCACGTTTTGTGTCTCAAAAGACACTTTTTGTGTCCATAACGGCATTATTTCACCCCATAAAAGAGTTCTTGTTGAACAGAGATCTTGTTGTACATGGCTGGCTCGATTGTCATGGACGTCAGAAAAACAAGTTGATTCAAAGAGCACTCTTCGACAGGAAAACCTCCATAAACAGTCAAAACACTCGAATAACACTCGCCCATGCTGCCAAACAAACACGTCGACTCTGTCATCGTCACTTAGCTGGAAAATTTGCGAAAACCTTCTATTAACTGAAACTTACTTTAAGGAGCGCTGGAATCAGTTCATTGAACACCACTGTATGCGGGCACCGGTCTGTCTGTGGAATTGAGGCTTTCAAACAAACACAACTCGATAGACATTTTCTTGTACAATCTAAACTATGATCCTTGCCTTCATCACTGGACGAAAGGCAAACGCATGCTTCGAGCCGAGCGATTCCAACCCAATGCCTGATCGAATTGCGCCGGCGATAAGCCTCCAAAATTATAATCGTAACCAACGGAGTGCGTATCAGTCGTTGAATGATCGCAATTCCGAACAGTTTATGATTGTTACCCGAACTAACTTACTTACTCACTTACTGAAGTGATAGCAACAGTAGCCAGAACAATGAAACATGATGTCAGTGAGGTTTATCAAATAAACTGTTCTGAATTTAAAATGACGGCATTTAAATAATTTTGTCTTTTTCTAATTTTTGTTAGTTCTCCCCACTCCATGAGAAACTCTCACCGGATCAGGTGGGAAGACAGTTGCGCAAATATCCCCATCCATGCAATCTCCGACTCGATTACACTACAGGCCTTGCCCACCAGGAGTGACAAATGGCGCCTACAAATTGTGCGGAAGGTAGCGGTAGCTGCATTGTTTACAGAGATATAGATTTTTACAAGTATCATACGATGGAAATGTAAAATTTTGTCAAAGTGTTCGTTCAATACAACTCGTTAATTTCGTTCATAGATTTACGTCCTCAGGACGCTTGTTCAAAGTCCTACTTATGTCTAAGTCCACTCAGATTGGATAACAAGCATGAATTAAGCCGTTTGTGATTGATACATGCTGTTCTCAGAATAAAGCTCTTTTGACTTAGTAAATCATCATGTAAACGTTTATCTCACCACTTTCCAGAAGCTGGTACTCATAAATGGTAAGTTGTGGTTGCATTTCAATCAAAGAGAATGTAATTTTGAAGATGTGAATGATCATCGCAGTTATGAATAATACTTAAGGCGTAGTGAAAATGAAGCCAAACAAAAAAAAAATTCAGGCTTGTACAACCCTCATTTTTTTTAGGCTTTATTTTCACTACTGCACAAGGTGTGTTAAAAACTGCGATGATCATTCACATGTTCATTCTTTAATCCGTAGTTCAAATATCTGATTTTCATAAATTGTAATTTTAGAGCAAAACAAAGTAAACTGGGAAGGAAAACACAACCGTGGTTTCAAATGTTCGGCAATTAGAATATTAATTTTGTCTCCGAGAAAAAAATAACGTTTGAGAAAAAGGGTGTTGGAAAATAATATCCCTTTTCGTTATTTACAGTTGTTACACACGTGAACGATGCAGATTCGGTCGAGGCTGCATTTTTGCTCATAGTCTCGAAGAAAAAAAAGAATGGGAAGAAGAATATGTACGTAAAGAGAGGGAGAAAAGAGTAAAGGAGCTCCAAGACAGAGAGGAAATTCTCTCTATGGCAATGGTGTCAGAAATCTTAAAAGGGCCAGCAGAGAATGTGAGTGTTTCCTAAAGTATATCATTTTTAAATACAACTTCGTGAAAGTCAGGCATCTCAAAAGAAAATTAATTCAATCTGAGAACGTGTTAAATTACGAATAACTCCAAATAGCTATTACATTGTATCGTTTCTTATGCAGCTGGTGGAGTATCTACCAGGAGTTGAAATTACCTGCAAGCCTCCTGAACTCAGTGTTAAGCTTCAAGACAATAATGACGAACATACGTGTCAGTGGACATTCAACCTTGTATTCAAGGTCAGTAAAATTCCTTTGCATAAATTACAACCAACCAAATGAACTAATTTTAAAAGGTTTGAAAAATCAATTACCGACAACACTGATTATCTAAGGTATATTGATTTCTAGGTTTTTTACTCAAACTTAAAAACAAGGAATAACTAAAAAGCAAAATTGTTGTGATCTCTATAACATCAATCAGCTTTTCATTTTCAGTGAACTGAATTCCTTTGCAAGAATTATCAGAACCAACGAACTGGCATAGTTTTCAACAAGTTTGAAAAACCAATAACCAACGATCATCTAAGCCGTATTGTTAACGTCTTCTATACCTCAATTATCGCCATACAAGCTCCTAGGATTAAAAACAAGGGTTGACTAAAAAGCAAAATTGTTGTGATCCCTATAAAATCAATAAGCTCCACTCACCAGTGCTCTTCCTTTTCACGTTTGCAGACAAACGAAGTAGGATGCCTACGCCACGTTCTTCTCCTTCACAGATATCACAATTGCTATCAGCTGTCAGAAATTCGCGTTGGCAGCTATCAGGAAAATCGAGGCTGCGAAATCTACCAGTTACGTTACACTACCAAGCTTAAAGTGCACCTAACCCCAAAAAATTGTTTTCGCTTAAATAAATCTTTGCACCTGTACGAAACGTATTGCGCCGTTTTGAGCCTTTTAAAACCAAATATTGACTTTTTATAGGCTGCAAAAGTCACGAAATTTAGCCATCATCTGTCCCACGACCGAGCTAGTAAGGGCATGGGTCTATTCCTTACATGACGTCACAAACCGATTTCCATCGCATTAAGTCTTTGTAAACATGCATGCAAAGCAGTTTGTGACGTCATGTAAGGAATAGACCCATGCCCCTTACTAGCTCGGTCGTGGGACAGATGATTCGTAACTTTTACAGCCTATAAAAAGACAAGATTTGGTTTAAAAAGGCGCAAAAAGGCGCAGTGTGTTTCGAACAGGTGTAAAGATTTATTTAAGCGAAAAAAATATTTTGGGGTTAGGTGCACTTTAAAGGTTTATGGTACAAAGCTCCAGAGGCTAATTTACCAGGGCGTGTAAAAGTTTCTCTAACTGTTTCATTCAATTCTTCCTTGTATGGAAGCTTCGATCAATGGGTTGTTTTCGACTTTGGAAAGAAGCCGTATCTGGTGCAGAAGCTGAACGCAGATGTACATAGCGAGTCTTTGCCACGAAGTCCCATTGTCTCTCAACACGCTGCTGCCACTACGATATGGGACGAAAGTTCTGTTGAAGTAATCAGGTTTGTTCGTGGAACAGGCGAAGCTCTTAAGGGGGAGCACTTGTCAAGAACCTATAGCCTTCGTAAAGAAGTGAACATTGCAGGTGAAGAGTTAAGTCGCGACAACTACAAGTGTGTTATGCACCAACTGCTATATGAAGAGGAAGGTTTCATGAAAGATGAAATTTCACGCCATTTTTAAGTCGTGAATGCGCTCAAGCGCAATGACCGACTTAAAGCCGTCTGTTGAAAAGGGAGTATTTTGGTGTAAACTCCCTGGGTAACCTGGCCATTTTAACACATGGTTAGCTTTGGTTTCAAAAGGGCAGCCCTAAAACATGGAATTCGGAATTCGGAATCCGGAATACAGAATACGGAATACGAAATACGGACTACGGACTACGGACTACGGACTACGGACTACGGACTACGGACTACGGACTACGGACTACGGACTACCGACTACGGACTACGGACTACGTACTACGGACTACGGACTACGGAATGCGGAATCCGCAATCCGCAATCCGCAATCCGGAATCCGGAATCCGGAATCCGGAAAAACTATAAAACATGGAATACGGAATACGGAATACGGAATACGGAATACGGAATGCGGAATGTGGAATCCGCAATCCGCAATCCGCAATCCGCAATCCGCAATCCGCAATCCGCAATCCGCAATCCGCAATCCGCAATCCGCAATCCGCAATCCGCAATCCGCAATCCGCAATCCGCAATCCGCAATCCGGAATTCGGAATCAAGAATCCGGAATCCGGAATCCGGAATCCGGAAACTATAATCGGGGAAAAAACACTATTTTGGTTATTTCCGTCTAAAATATTTCAGTGAAATAATAATAACAACAACAATAAAAATCAATAGCAAATTATAGAATAATGCTGGAGATGCGGAAACGCTTTCTACGATTTTTCGTTTCTGGTAAAGAAGCCTGACGCAATCTGGATTTTCAGATCACGAAGTACGGAGCCTCAGGTAAGCACGCGGGAAGAGGGCAAATTTTACATTGTGAGATGTTGCCAGTTTTCATGCGAAGATTTATTTATGTGATCACTTTGTTGATTTAAAACGTCATATTTTTGCATTAGACAATGACTGAGATCAACTTCTGAGTGCATTCTTTGTTATTGCACCCTTGATTTTCAATAATTAAACAACTAACCGTATCCAGTTTCGGTAAATTTGGTGTAGCTAGTGTCTAGTTCATTTGTACCGAGTTTTAAATGTCAGCCGAGGGACTAAAAAGTTTTAAATTATTCTGCATGGAGCCTTTCCTTTTCAAAATAACATCTTTGACCATGAATATCTACCGTGGGAACGACGATTTCTCATTGGTGGGTAATAATAATTTTATGCCCGTCAACTCACATGCACAATTCGTCTCACACGCCGGCAGATCAAATCGAACACACCCATACAAGACAATTTCTAATACCCTTGTCATCTGCTTCCCCGTGGGGTCGACCCCCGGGCCTACCAGGGACTTATGTGGGGGAATACAAGGAGAATGGATGGGATTCTTTGCCCGAGGGTATGGGGAAAATCTTGACATTGTTTTACGATCAAAGATTAGGGGGTGGGGGAATTCACAAGTTTGAAAAGGATGTCAAGGGAATTTTCAGCTGGGAGACATCTCACCCAGGGACTTTGTCTTGAGAGATTCCCCGACCCCCCGGGGAAATTCCTCAAGTTTGCTTGACTGGTTTTACAATCCCCCTGGTTAGCCCGGGGGTCGACCCCACGGGGAAGCCGATGACATGTGCATAACCCTGGACTTGTATTTCCGGACTACATGCTTATAAACCATTAACGTGAAAAATATAATTCAATTTCCACCTAAATAGTCTAGTGAATGGCCAGCCGCGGCGCTTGATGTGGCACTAGATGATAAGATAAAATGTCCTGTTGCCTGTCACCGGTTTTCGGTTTCCGGTTTCCGGTTTCTGGCTTCCGGATTCCCGATCCCGATTTTAGGGTTGCCCGTTTCAAAATGGCTGCCGTGTTTCAGTTCAAGATAGCTGAAATAGTAGACTTGCTCACAAGTCGAGCTTTTGAGCGCGTAGCGCGACAGTGAGCGCGAAGCGCGATCGTACGAGCGCGGAGCGCGAGCGAGCGAAAGCTCGACTTGTTTCCCTTGCAGCGAATCACATCAAGTGACGTCATTTTGGCGCGAACTTCTCAGGATGCTGCATGCAGCGCTGCCTGTCAAACTGTCAAAATACTTTTCGCACTTCGCGAAATCGATCAATGGTTTGGTAATGGAATGGAGGAGGAAAATACACCAACTAAAGCTTTTATTCGGGTTGCTGTGCCGGAAAACATTTGCCTTCAATGTGGCAAACTGGTAGTCAATCCAGCGTTACGAAGAAAGTCATTTTCAGGGAAACAGAAGACAAAAACGTGTCAAAGTCTGGAGCCTCTTCTAGGAGATGTGTTTCCGCGAGACAACGACTTGGGAACTATTTGCCGAAACTGCTCGGAACGCAACGAAACGCTGACAAAGAACATTTTTCTTCTGGTTAAGAGATTATGGTAACAGATATCTTCAAAAAATAAACGTTTGCATCTTAGAACGAGCCATAACACAATAGATGCTTTTGTTACTTTAAATGATATGGAAATTTTCAGGTGACCTTTTATTCTGTAGTCTTGCAAATGTATATCGCAAACAATAACAAATCAATCGCTCACCATTTTGCAATGCAGTGACTTTCATCGACAAAAACAGCGTTAAGGTTTTTCCTCAGTTTTCAATGAAAAATGCTTCGGTGGCTATTTAAGAGAGCTTCGGGGCTTCCAAATACCAGCGAGTATTTTCCTTCCGAAATTTCTTTTACTTGT
This sequence comes from Pachyseris speciosa, assembly GCA_016490735.1. Classification (NCBI taxonomy): domain Eukaryota; kingdom Metazoa; phylum Cnidaria; class Anthozoa; order Scleractinia; family Pachyseridae; genus Pachyseris; species Pachyseris speciosa. Next base: position 1,136,168 of record JAEMWC010000033.1, on the reverse strand, counting down.
TCCCTCGTGCAGTCTGCTCCAACTGAAGCAGCCGATATCCCTCGGGCAACTATTAAAAGAGGTAACTTGGTCCTTCATAAGGGCGACCAGTGGCACAACAACTAAGCAGATAGAACACACTTTCAGTCTTTCGCCGTGCTTTAAATAGTCGAAAACATAGGGAGCAACTTCAAAAGCCAAGCTTTTTCCTGATCCTGTTGGGGCCGAAAGAAATACGTCTTTTCCACTGCAGTAACCCTCGATTACTTTCCTTTGATGTTCACGAACATCTTTGTACTGTGCTTTTCGCAACCCATAAGCGATTGTGTCCTTGACTGAACGCATCGTACAACTAGCTGAAAATTTAAGTTTTAGTAAACGCCTCTACATAAACAAACAGCGAAGCAAATTTCACTTTCACCAGACAGGTTTCATGTTTGTGATCTGTTTGATTGACGTGCGGTTTGATAAGGCTGCTTCTGATTGGATAACATTACAGGAGGAAAATTCCTCCTGTAAATTTGGCGCGCTGCAAGGTATAAAAGTCGTTCGTGCCGGGTCCTACCACACCAGACCAGAAAACCAAGCGAACGGCTTTGAGAAAGTCTACTAAAATAGCAGCGGACCATTCTCAGAAGGAAAACAGCTTTTTAAAACTGTAAAGCAAAAGAGCAAGTACTATGGATCACCCGACATCTTAAACAGTGGAAATCAGTAAGTTAATAGCGAAGAAATCCCTCTTAGAGGACAGATTGTGGTTTTGGCGCTTCACGAATCACTGCGAATCATCACAAGAATTGTTGACTTTCTAGGAAATATTTTAGCACTTCTGGGAATCCACCTTGCAAAAATATTACAGGTTTTAATGTGAATTTTTACCATGCTTTATCTTAAATTGACCGATTCACTGCATTCCAAGCAACTTTGGCGAAATTTGTCAATGTAGTCAATAAATTGTGCTTCAAAGTGACTCCAAATTCGCTGGCTTACTTCATCGTCGCGTAGATTTGATCGAGGAGAAAATTAAACGCGTTTGTTCTTTTGGGCATATGCAACATTGTTATCGGGAAAGATGTTTCAATTGTTTGTTTTTCTGAGTGTCTTAATTCACGAAATTTCGTTATCACTCGATTTAAGTAAACAAACTGAAATCCTCGCAATACATATCAAATTCGCCTATCTGACAGCAAGATCAAATGTCATTGCGAATGTGTTTTTTAATTTTTTCCTTTCAGTTTGTTTTGTTAGGTTGGGGGGGAGTGGAGTTTTGATAGCCAAGAAATGTATTTTACTTGAAAATTAGGAAGTTTTCAATCGCATAGTGCCCATGACGATTCAATGATTTTTTTCAAAACCCTGACACACCAAGTGGTGATTTCCAAACTTTTGAAATTCTTACAAAGGATAATATAAAGAATTGCTAACATTTTCACTGCTGATGTTGATAATACAACAAGGAAAATGATGATATTGATGGCTGGTGTGTATTTGTTCAATCAACGCCCTTCAGGGCTTAGAGATTCAGTGTTGCAGCAATCAGATGTTGCACCAGTAGAAGGAAAAAAGTTATGCATGTTTCCGGCTATCACTTAATAACTTCAACAGACCTCATTCTAAGCTACACAGTCAAGATTTTGGCCAATTCTTGCCTATCAACCATCACGAACCCCTAGCTACACTAACACCACATTCACTACTTAGCTCAGAGAGCACTTTGATTATCTTCTTTTCCCATGGGTTCATTTCTTGTAACAACCACGTGACCAAACACTTCTGGAAGGATTCATAACTTTACGCCAGTTATCCTAACGCTTTCCAAAATTAAGTCACAACCAAATAATAATGCAATGATATCGAATAACCACACAACCTGAAAAAGGGGCATGACAAGAAAAAGGTATGGACCGGCTTAGAAGGAGACGTATACTTACGGCCATGTTTGAACTCGTCGGTGAGGTTCGATAAGCCCTTGGTAAACACATTGTCACATTGTCCTGTCGTTTTTCGTCCGGTATATAGGCAGGCGCAAGACGAATTATACGTCTCAAGGAGCTGCCCGCTCTTGAGCTATGGTTCTTGAGCAACGTATTAACAAAAGTTAATTCTTCTTGAGCCCGTTTTTTGTGGTAAACGAATTGCAAGACGCATAGCCAAAATCGAAATTGATGCTTACTCAAATTTCCCCCGCACAGATTATACATCTTTACCATAAGGCCAATTGATTAACTAATATGAAACTGAGCCCGAAAAAGTGAAATTAAAGAGGACGTCGCAAATTACAGTGGATTTTTGGATGATTTCGCTTAGTTTTTTACTTAACTGCTAGTATTATATGCATGACGCTGGAAACTTAAGCACAAAGACTTTTTCTATTGTTACCTACGAAAGGTCGACTCCTTATTTCATTCTTGATTTTCAAGCACGGTTTCTTTCTTCCTAGCTACACTCTAAATAACACAAATCTGCACGCTCAAAGGAACATTTTCGATGAGATGACAGGGATGCAGCGCACCTTGGGCAATAACCTGTTTGGTGTTCTCTACCTACAAGAGGAAAATGCCCTGCGACCTGATGATGCTGCAGGCCGCCTTCTCTACCGTAACGTCAGCTCCGTGTGGCTCCAGCTGGCAGACAGCGAGTCCAACAAAGTCTATGAGGCTCCCGTTGAGAAAGTAGAGAGTGAATGCGTTGTGTTGAGATTGTCATCCAAGATGTGTTCTGAATTACACGTCTACGACACTGGTGATGTGACTGCAAATGCTCAGTTCCAACTGAACCGTTGGCCACTTTGTGAGATGCACGCAGCCGTTGACAGGCTCACAACAGGGCAGTTGCAGCGTCTGGTTTTTCCAGATCCAAGAGTTGCAGTTGCTGCCAGGAGTGAAGTAAGTACTTAAAGAAACTGCAAATAGATATCTGATAACTCGTGTCTTACCAAGGCAACAAAAGTGCCTTCGGTTGCAGTGACCATCCCTGGTTCCTATATGTTTCATATCACATATTCAAATTTCATTACATTCGGTGGCATAAAGTACTCAATGGGCTCGTAGTACCTAAAACAGACGCCTTTTGTATGTGTAATTCACTTTAGCCATTTTCGTATGATATATTTCACTTACAGTTTGAGCCAAATAGCCTTATAGAGGACACTAGTCCAACATCTTTTCTTAAGAGCGGCTGCCTGTAAGGATCGAGAACCGCATTTCACCGACCACTTGGTCGAATATCTGATATTTCGTCTGAAGATAACCTTGGATGAACTATTTCCGAAAACCATATTTTAAAGTTCCAGGGTATTTTGTTTTTGGAGGAAATTGCAAGATTTTGAAAATGCGGCCAAGGTGCGGTCGCAGGCCGATTAAAGCCGCGAAAATTTAGGTCCAAGGACTAAGCCCCGCGCACGGCGTGAATTAATCCAGTGAACTTGAAACTTTACAAAACCTAGATCAGCCATCATACAAGAAAATTAATACAACAAAAATTCCATATTCCCTGGCTGCTTTCTAAAGCATGCAGGTTTGTGTACGCTACTCAAAATGGCCTTGAAACTAATGCTTATTTTCATTAAATTAAAAGTGTTTCTGATATGCGATTTTCTGATATCTCGAAAGACGAAGATAAGAACTTTATTTTTTCCAAGTTTCAAGCTCTGATTCAAACTCTTTCCAACTCAGGCAAGATCGAATATGCGTGCGATACTTGCGGCTCACAATTAACGTCACCATTGATGAGATCAAAACCGATTCACAAACACTGACATCTGGAGTTCGTAAGTGTTTCCAGACATCACATATGCGGCTCTAAGACTAATGAGACTGACTGAAGGCAACCATTCAATGTTTTCCGATCCCAGATTCTGTTCTAAAAAATATATTTATTACGGTCAATTAGCCAACGAAACATGTGCAACAAATTTTCATACCAATTCGGCGTTGCAGGTAGTCGTGCAAATCAGACTTTATAGCTCCTTTATCTTCCTAAATGAAGCAGTTGATCACTAAAATGGCTGTAATTAAAAGGAAACAAACTAAAGCTTTCAGCAAATCATCAGGTTAAGATGGATCGTGCCACTGGAAAGTAACCATTGAACTGTTTACATATACTGAGGTGTACGAACCATATATGGTTTACCAATCCATGATCTTTGAAAATGTCACCAGAAGTGCCGTGCCAGTTGCAGTTTAGGAGGTAGACATATCATGAAGAACGACAGGTTAGCTCAGTGGTAGAGCACCGGACTACCTTGCGGGAGGTCGCGGGTTCAGACCCCGGCCGGACCAACACTCAGGGTCTTTAAAATAATTGAGGAGAAAGTGTTGCCTTTGTAATGACATCTACAAACGGTTAAATAAAGGATAAGGACGATAAACCGTAGGCCCCGTCTCACAACTCTTCATAATTCTCTGATTCTGTGGGACGTAAAAGAACCACTAGGGACGTAACAAAACTCTGGCAGTGACCACCCCTAGTGTCTGTCTTAATTTGATATTGACCTTATGGGGGCACTCATACTCACCTTCATTCATTGTAAACTGCGTTATAATCAGTCTGGCAAAGTCCCCCGGCCAGTGTTGTAAAGCGCCTAGAACAGCTAGTGATATAGGCGCTATATAAATAGAGTTTATTATTTATTATTATTTATTATTTTGATAACAGCCTTGATGAGTATAAGTACCCATTGAGCACTATTTGAGACTATATAAAGCAAAGCTTCCAAAAAAGGCTTATATGCGTGTAATGAACAAACGTGTAACGTAAAGTTATCGGTTGTCACGCCATACGCCTTCGGACTTAAAACAAAGCTATCTTATACGCTCATGTAGTTTTATCAGTCATGTACAAATTATGTTGCTTCATAAAACAATGGAAATGGTCAGGAATAAAACTTGTCCCTAAACACTTGCGTTGAAACGTAAAAAGTACTTGCATGAGGGCACATGAACCCTCGGATAGCTAAAAGAATGGGGGCAAAGCGGGAGGGGAAGAAACCGGCAAATTTCCTTTTTAATACAAGTCGAGCCTATACCAGGCCTACCTACACTACCTACGTGTAGGGCGTATATGGCCTGAAAACATTAATACAGAACTGGTACATAGACCCCATGTTTAGTTGGTTTTTAGGAGTGTATAGCGTACTAAGCGTATACTACGGGCATGAGTTGAATACTAGACTTTCATTCGGTTGTGGAGTGTACATCGAGTTTACCGGGTACTGCAGGTATGGTTCGAATAATAATAATAATAATGATATAATAATAATAATAATATTATTATTATTATTATTATTATTATTATTATTATTATTATTTATTTATTTATTTATTTATTTACTTACTTATTTATTATTGCCCGGTAAACTACATGTACACTCCAAGAACCGAATGAAAGTCTACAACAGAGTCATTATTATTCAAGCGATACCCGCAGTACCCGGTTAAGTATACAAAAAATTCATTAGTATTCAACTTATGCTCGTAGTATACGCTTAGTACGCTATACACTTCTCAAAACCGAGAGAAACTAAGCATCGGGTCTATGTACCAGTCTCGTATTAACGTTATTCAGGCTATATACACCCTACACGCAACAATAGTTCTGCGCTTGAACATCACAGAGAAAGATGTGAGACAATTAGAAGAACTTTCCTGTTTAAGTTAACAAGTGAAAGTTATAACAATTTTAACATGTTCTACGGGTAGGAACTAAATAAATTAAGGAAACAAAAGCTTTCAAGCTCTGCACATAGCTATTGTATCTACTGTGTGGCTTATCCCTGTATCAAAGGTAGTACCGATTTTAGCGTGTGTGGCGTATTTGTACAGAATATTTTAGAAGGGGTGAGGCTAATTCACGCTATAATTAATAATTAGTTAAATCGTCCAATGAAACAGATTTTCTTTATTCCCTTGGTGTTTCATTGTACTGACAGAGTATTTAAGCGCTGAAAAGCCTGAAGAAATCGCATTTCTTTAAGTCCTCCTGGCAGGGAAAAATGAGCAAGCCTTGCTCACAGCTCAACAGTAAAGCGATACGCGATATAGCGGAATGCCACATCATCGCTGCAATTGAGAATACGTGCTGTGTTGTGGCTTTTAAGTGTGCGTGCAGAGTAAATGATAGCGAAATTGAACGAAGTGGAAGTGGATCTGCGAAAAGAGAGATGAATGCGACTTAACTTTGTCGAAACTGAGCGAGGTTTCCCTTTTCTTTTCCGCGATAAGCACATCACAACTTGGCAGCAAAAAGAAAACGGCAAACCCTTGCACTGAGCCTAGAGAGAGCGACGACTCCAATGAAGAATCTTCAATCAATCCTTCGCAGATATCTGCACCGGGGAAACAAGTTTTTCCAGCCATTTCTTACTGGGTGGCGTGCCAAACACCCAACGGCTCGGCAATGAACCCATTTAAGATTCAACGCGCCCTTGGAAAATGTGGCCTCGAGTTCTACCTCTCGAGAGCGTCAAGGAAAAAAAATTCTTACGCCCTAAACAAGCTTTGCCAGGTCCTCAAGGATCACAAAAACCCTTGTTTGATGGGTTTCGTTGAAGCGTCGTATCAACATTGCCTGAGGTAAGTAATCAACCGTTTTCTTGCTCCTTACATTTTGCAATAAAATATCGTGTTTGCCAAACTCTGTACAGTAAATGGCAGAAATTAAGTGTGGATTTTCTTAATTGAATTGAAACACCCGTCCTCATACGAGACTGACAATAAATGAAACCATCGTTTCCTTATGCAGGGCCCTTCAAGACGGGATAGAAGTCAGTGATGACGAGCATGTCGATTCTCAAGAGATCGGCAACGGAAAATGTAGTTCGTCTACGAGTGCTAAGTTCTAACTTCAAACCCATGATAACCGCATCTCCGCAAGACTTACGCCAGGCTGATTTAAAATTCGACTGTTTTGGCCTTCACGTTAACGCACAGGAAACCACCAGCACCACTCCATCCTGCACGCCAAACAAGCCATTGTCCTCTCCGATCACAGTTCTGTGCCACGACATTGACGCTGCGATTAAAAAGCTTCAGTTCAGAGTTCACCGTGGAGACGTCTATAAGAAAGTGCTCGAATCTCAATTCACCTTCAAATTCCTTTGCTCCATGAAGACGTTTCTTCTGAACCTTATAGGGAATCGATGTTTTAAAGACAGGCTGGTCCAACATTTTAAACGTGTTCTTCCTCTGTTGAGCGAGCCCGAAAGCTGTCTCATCGGCCAAATAAAAATTGACCGGAACTTAGTCGAAGTACAGGGTGGCTGGTTATGGTCTTTTTCGGCAGGATCGTTTTCACATGGAATCATCCCAGAATTCCAGGTGAGTAAAATTGTACGTTTTAACTAAAGCTCTGAGCAGGAAGGTCGTCTGTTCTGATTCACATAAGCCTTCCATCCAGATTTCTTGATATCGTGTTTACGCAAACTGCATATACAAGTTCTTATAACTTTACGTGCCCATGGTTGTTGATGATAGGATGTCACTAAAACCGTGGCATGACGATCAAAAATTGTTTTAGGTGTACGGTCACTTCATGTTTCATCTCAAATTTAAACAAAAGCTTGTTTTTTCGGGGGTTTTTTCGCAGCGAGATCTTACTTCATGTTCATTACAGCAATGCAACAAATCGAGACCCTAAGTACTTCCAGCAAATACTTGAGAATAGCCTCCCCGTAGAGCAGATAAAGCAGTTTTGTGCTGACTTCTTGGCTCTCTTTCGTCCGAAAGAACATAAAAGACCCGTTTCATGTGCTATTGGGGCTTCCGACAGTGGAAAGGCAAGCCTGTTCAGTCCAGTTCTTCAGATTATTCCTCTCCGTCGTACAGCCCGTGTCAGCAAACAGAAAAGCTTAAACAAAGCTATGATAGATATTTCAACTGAGGTGATCTTTCTGGACGAGGCACATCGCGATCTCCTGGACGTCGATGATTGGAAGATCATATGCCAAGGCGGATTCACCTCTCACGATGTTAAATGGAAGAAAGCAGAAGGGTTCCACTGTCGTGCTATCATGTACATAACCTGTCAGCAAGAAATGGATTTCGGCCCTGAACACAATGATGCCATGAACCGGAGGCTTCACAAATATTTCTTCCGCAGTCTACCCCACGTGGAGCTGGAGGCGAACAAATGGCTGCGAGAGCACGCCATGGACTGCATTGTCTGGGCCCAAAGCTTGATCGCCCCTGACTCCATGGCAAGTAGCACGCTGACAACACATATCTCCGAAGATGATGGTTTGGCATGCGAAGATGTTCAAAGAATCCTGGCTGTCTCTTTAATCGAGGAACACCTACATTTAGTACCAAGCTCTTCTCAGCCAAATTGCATGGAAGATGAGATTCAGACAGTCCACGCCTCATCGGAGAACGAAGAAAACACCACAGATGACAGCTCTGATGACCACGATGGTGATTTGATGAAGCTACGTTACGAGGTCGCTAAAGCAATACCAGATGGGATCCGACACAGGCAGCTGTCCATGCTACTGAGAAACGCCGAAGCTCGTCGCAAGGAGAGTAAACGATTGACGAGGGCCAGGCGGGACCAACGGCTGGCGGCGCAGCGAAGACATCTAGTTGACTTGGCAGTAGTCAGCGAGTCACAGGCAGACCACCTGATCACCGATCCCGACGGACCACTTCCACCTAGCCTGGAACAAAAACAACAACAGGCCATCCGTGACAGGAATGAGCGCCTGGAAGCGCAAAAACGGCGAGAGGATCAAGAAAACGTTAGACGAGCGTTCTCCAATTCATGGCTCAAAAACAAGGAAAATGAGATGGCTGAGTGTAACTGGCGGCTTGAAAAAACCAAAGACGCCGAAATGTGTGCCGTACTAAAGAGTTTGTTGGAAATCGACAGCGACAAATTGCGGGCATTCCACCAGGAACAAGGCACGCTGGGCTTGCAGACGGCCGTGGAGGAAAGGAAGAAACGGTGTTTAGAGCGTGGATTGGTAGAGCGGGCCTGCGTGAATTGCGTGCGTGACGTTTATTCCCCGTTACCAATGATCAACGTATGCAATTTCAACGACCGCGACAGTGACCCACCCGTGATCACTTCACCTGAAATGGACAACGACGACTGCCCATTATTCCTCACTCCGAAAACCCCCTCTTACGTTCCGTCCACCAACGAGCCACAAACAATGTTCAGTCAACTGACAAGCCAGGAATCTGTCGAATACGACGACCAAGAATTGGCTCCAACGCCTAAGACGCCTTCTTACGTGCCTTCGACTTATGTCAGTGCCAATGTTTGTCCATCGCCAGTGTTGCCGCTGCCTTCACCAGGCAGACCATCAAAGAGACGTCGACTCTCGACATCTTGTCAATGACATCTTGTCAATGACGTTTACTTTCACTCTTGATTAAAATGCCTCCAAAATGACAGTTCAAGTTTAAAATTAGTATGGCTGAATAAAATTAGTTCTGAGAAATTGTTTGAGCTATCATTTATTGCCTGATTTGCCCCTTCAACCTGCGCTAGCATCACAAAAGCGATAAAGAAATAAACAGAACCCCCAAACGAGAAGATTGCAGGGTTCGCACGCACCTTGAAAGTCCTTGAAAGTCCGTGAAAAGTACATTGGGTCCTTGAAAAACCTTAAAATTTGCTGTTTGACTGTTTCCACTTAGTGGAAGAACTAGAAAAGACTTAGACTTGAACAAATCTGGCAGTTATCCCTTAAACCCGATCATCTAATATCACATTCTAATGGCATTTTTTAATGGATGGCCGTGCTTGAAAAATTGGAATTGTGCCCTGGAATGTCCTTGAAAAGTCCTTGAATTTTTAGTCCAAAAAAGAGTACGATCCCTGATATTGCAAGTTCGGGTTATCACAATCGGGAAACAAATTTCAGTTCCGCCCTTTTCTTTAAAGAGTCAGCCATTCTTCCATCCTGAAATTGAAAATCTGGATCTCTTAAAATTGCTGTCCACTGACAAAATCCGTATCTATTTATGCCTTTCTCGAGAAAATCGTCCTCATCCGCCGTAAATTTCAATACCCGGCGATGACTTCTTTGGATTCGCAATTGATTTGTCGGTGGGGTATTCCTCTTAGGGGGCACGCTTTTCGATTCTGTACTTTCAGCCAGTGCTGCAAGACTTGAAGTTGCATCGCTTAACCTCGCGCTCACCTCCTTATCCACCTCAGAGCCTTTGGTACCCTGTAGCTTTTACAGACGCTCGTGAGCCTTCACAGCAACTTCGCGCGACCTTTGCTTTTGATAGTGAACTTTTGGCGACGGCCGAGCTATGTTTCTGATCTTCCGACAAAATCCTTTGCTCTTTGCTACTGAGCTGATTGAGGCTCTGCATCTCGACGATTTGACGATAGCGCGTCGGATGAATGTACCTTCCGATTGCGTCAAAAATTAGTATACTCATGACGTGGCCCAATTTGCTGTGTTGGCCTCCATTTCTCGTAACAAGAACAAACTCACACTGGGGTTTTAGCAATGGCCTCGCGAAATTGATGTAGCTATCGAGCACCTGCATGCTTGCATCGGTCAGAATCAAGGAGTCAAATCCGTATTTGCTGGCGGTCTTGAATTTTTTCTGGTCAATAAATCCCCCGTTCTCCTTCGCTGCCCATGTCGACTGTCAAGTGCTGATAAGTCATAGGGCGCGACCCCTTCACTTTAATGAACAAGTAAATCGACACAAATCTCGTAGCAAATGTTAAGTCTGTTAGGCTCACTTCACCTGGATTGCTCTTGCACGTCTTTACGGTGTTTTCGTAACGTGGCAAGTGAAATGTCACCACTTGCAGTAATTCCTTCATTGTCGCCCAGTGACCTCGAGCTTCTAATGTGTCGATGTCCAGTTCTCGGGTCCACTGCAATCTCATCATTTTTGCTACTGTCTTTCGAGCTCTCTTAAGGTACAATTAAGTCGCAGATAGGTTTCGCAGAGCTGCATCTGATGCCCCATTGATTTTTCTATAGTCCATTAGTTCGGAAATTGCGTCTATGTAGCCCAATCGCCCACCATGCCCTAGTTTGCACTCGTCTTGCAAGTAGTCTATGAACTTGAACAAAAGATTTGGGGAGCACAGACTGTATAGTCTATCACTTCAAACGTCAATTCTTCCTCGTCTTCACAACAAAATTTCAGAAATGTAAAGGTTCTCTTCACTATTTGTTGAGCTGTGCGATCGTTTTTGCAACCCCAACCACTACCAGTCAACCATTTCGCGAATGCTTCGCCAATTTGGCCGGAGACTGAAAATGAAGGAACAACTATGACACCATTTTTTCCCCTTTGGCCTGATTTGCAGTCAGTTGTAGTGGTCTTTGATAAATAAGTGTCTCGCACTTGCGATGAATATTAAAGTTCTGAAAGGTCGGGTTTTTCGTCAAAATAAAAGAACCAACTGTGCTTAGAACTGACATGTTTCCTGCATCCACGCTGACTTTGAAATCCTTCGTGTTCGCATACTTGAATTGGACAATGGTACAAGCTGTCCGTATCTTCTTTTTCTAAGTGAAGCCGTTTTGGTTTTGGCGATGCACCGTCAGTTGTAGACCAATCAACTTTGACCTTCTTGTTCATTCTTGTAAAAGAGGAACCGATTTAGCCAACAGATGTTTGTACCGCTAAGCAAAAACGGACGAATCATTGAATTTGGAGCTTGTCAGCACTTGTCCCTACTTGCCCGAACTTATTACTATTGTGGTCAAATTCATAACAGAGAATTACATCTCAAATGGGTTCGGGCCTGCCTGGGCAAGCCTGTGCATGCCTACAACAATGGCTGCATTGTTCAAGTTCACTGTTCATTATTCTTAAGTAAATCGAATCTGCTATTGACTCTGTTTCGTGTTGCTACAAACTTATGAACTGAACACTACACCAAACGTTTTGTCACACTATTTAAAAAGTGATAAATACATAGATGGCAGGAATAGAAGAATAGTTTTGTTGAACAACATGTACAAAGGAACTGCCATTTTCTTAACAGGAACCATTTCACATAAATAGGAACGAATGATTAGGAACAAACTGTTCCATGTGCCAGTAAAACGGAACATTTCATTCAAAACGGAACGCATTAATAGGAACAATTGTTCTTCAACTAAATAAAAAGGACCAAAATGATAAAAAGAGGAACGATACCAAATGAATGGGAACACTTGTTCCTAAGCGTTTCATTTCGGAACAAAACGTTCCTATCAATGTTATAAATTCGGAACAAAAGATGCCTTTTTAGCTCTAAATGAACACTTTGTTCCTATTTTCACAACAATTTGTTCCTTTTGATGCTAATAGGACCACTCAAAGAGGAACAATAGTCCCATGATGGGAACGTTCACAAAGCGAAAGCGGGAACAGTGCAAAAAAAAAAATAAAAGTAAATTTAAAACCCAGTTAAGGGATGAAGAAAACACACCAAAGCATCTTATGAATCTCTATGCCAAATATATACAACAGCCAAAATTGGGTTGATAAAATCCTGCTAAAACATGCTGAAATGTGGAGGTAAAATTTTTGGGAAACGTAGAAGAAGAAGAAGAAGAAGAAGAAGAAGAAGAAGAAGAAGAAGAAGAAGAAGAAGAAGAAGAAGAAGCTTTTATTTTACTAGGGTATCTCTTTACATTTATAACAACTGATATCCTCAGCGGCCCTAATACTAAAAATACTAAAAACTACTCCTAACTAAGCTCAAACGGTGCTCAAAGGGTATTTCTTATCAAGGCTGTTATCAAAATCTGTTCTTCCTGATTTTTATTTTTATTTATTTGGCTCCATAAAAACAATACAGAAGATACATAGAGCAGTCACAAAACTAACAGAGATGTAGCGAGGAAACCCAGTAGAAGCTGAAAGCTTATTAACACTGGGCACCTCGAGATAATACATGCTGTAGATGGAGCTAGAGAGCAAAGTATATCAAGGTGGGCGAGTTTAATTTAGTGTTCTATTGAGAAGGAATTTTTTTTAATGTAATCTTATAACTCGAGTATCTGGGGGATAGGGTCAAATCACTTGGTAGGGAATTCCAAACCTTGGGACCTAGATGGATGATCGTAAACTGTTTAATATTAGTTCTACAGAAATGAGAACGATAATTGCTGGCATTCCGTGTCTCGTAGGTATGAATTTGTTGATGGGTTGAGAAGAGATTATCAAAAGTGTTAGGAAGAAGGTGATTGTGATAAGAGTACATAAAACAAGCCACAAGAAAAGTGTTTATGTTAAATATGTCCAGGATATTAAGATTGTAAAATAACGGTGCGGTATGAGCATGAGATTCAGCTCCGCATATGATTCTAACGATGCGTTTCTGTAGAAGAAGAATCCTATATCTCTACCTCCTAAACTGCAACTGGCACGGCACTTCTGGTAACATTTGCAAAGATCATGGATTGGTAAACCATATATGGTTCGTACACTTCAGTATATGTAAACAGTTCAATGTTTACTTTCCAGTGGCACGATCCATCTTAACCTGATGATTTGCTGAAAGCTTTAACTTTCTTACAAAGTTTGTTTGTTTACAACTATTTTACTGATCGACTGCTTCATTTAAGAAGATACAGGAGCTGTAAAGTCTGATTTGCACAACTACCTTCAACGCCGAATTGGTATGAAAATTTGTTGCACATGTTTCGTTGGCTAATTGACCGGAATAAATATATTTTTAGAGCAGAATCTGGGATCGGAAAACATTGAATGGTTGCCTTCAGTCAGTCTCATTAGTTTTAGAGCCGTATATGTGATGTCTGGAAACACTTTCGAACTCCAGATGTAAGTGTTTGTGAATCGGTTTTGATCTCATCATTCGTGACGTAAATTGTGAGCCGCAAGTATCGCACGCATATTCGATCTTGCCTGAGTTGGAAATAGTTTGAATCAGAGCTTGAAACTTAGAACAAATAAAGTCTTTTCTTCGTCTTTCGGGATATGGCTTTTAATTTAGAGAAAATCGCATACCAGAAGCACTTTTAATTTAATGAAAATGAGCATTAGTTTCAAGACCATTTTGAGTAGCGTACACAAACCTGTATGCTTTAGAAAGCAGCCAGAGAATATGGAATTTTTGTTGTACTAATTTTCTTGTATGATGGTTGATCTAGGTTTGTGTAAAGTTTCACGTTCATTGGATTAATTTACGCCGTGCGCTGGGCTTAGTCCTTGGACCTAAATTTTCGCGGCTTTAATCGGCCCACGACCGCACCTTGGCCGCATTTTCAAAATCTTGCAATTTCCTCCAAAAATAAAATACCCTGGAACTTTAAAATATGGTTTTCGAAAACAGTTCATCCAAGGTTATCTTCAGACGAAATATCAGAAATTCGACCAAGTGGCCGGTAAAATGCGGTTCTCGATCCTTACAGGCAGCTGCTCTTAAGTTGTGCCTGAGACATGTTTTTGTACTTGAATATTAATACAATTTTACCCTTCTGATACAGAGAAGTGATATGATTCCTTCCTACTCGGTAAATTAGATATTATTTTTGGTACCAATGAACCTATAAACAATAAGGGTCTCATTATCACTCCATTTATCTTTTTTTCTTACTTATGGAATGCTAGTAAAACACACGTTTGGTGAAATAACCATGTGTTAAAAAACTGTAGGTAAGAATTCGCTGGCAATGGCTACTTGATCAGCGACTAAATGAAAACCAGAAGACTATACTCAAGCGGATTGCTTCTCCAGAGTACAACGCACCTCCTCTTGTGGTGTTCGGCCCATTTGGGACAGGAAAAACGTTCACGTTGAATCAAGCTGTTCGTCTACTTGTCCAAGTAGACAAGTCACACAGGATCCTTCTTTGCACTCATTCTAACCGGGCGGCTGATATTCATGTGGAGCTGCTGGATAAGTACTTGACTGAGCAGAACGGGGTTCCTGCTTCGAGGCCACTGAGGGTGTATCAGCCTATGAGGAGGTATTATTCAAAGGAGCTTTATGAAACTGTTAATGTTTTTGCCACGAATTTTCCAAATTTATGCGGAATTATCGTGCTTATGCAATAAACATTTTTGGGCGACCAAAGGATTCTAGAGAAAAATTCTTCAAATAGATAGGATATACTCTCAGGTTTTACGGTAAACGCGAGAAGAAGTGTGAACAAGTGAGTTTTTCATGTTGTACCCTACTTCTATACAGTTCCGGCGAAACGTATTCAAAGCAATTATTATAGTTTCTTTACTCTAGAATGGCCAGGTAGTTTAGCGTGTTGGTATTCTATTGACGTAGAAAAACGAATTATCCAGGAACAGTTCCTTGTAGCTTGAGTTCAGGAGTTGAAATCACTTTAACTTGTCTAGGCAAAAACAAGTCTGCCAATAATTTCAGCTGTTCGTCATCCATCTCCAAAGTAGCCACTATAAAGACTAAGTGTGCGACCACTACTTTTTTTCTCTTCTCCTCCGGACCTTCTCCTAGTTGTCTCTATTTTTCCTTTCCTAATCTTTCTGTGGTGTCACTCTCGGTTTTGTAGGACCCAGCGTTTATTTTTGATCTTATTCCGGTAAAATGGATGCAGTGTTCAGTCGGCAAGTTTTCGCAAATCAAGTTAGATTAAAAAAATATGAAATTTTTCAAGTCCCTAAAAAGTGAGATTTTCTTATTTGGCTAGGACCGTAGATTGGCACTTCCAATTAATGGCCTTCCAGCTGCTAAGGCAAATACGCATAACTAAAGGCATATTTTAACGTTGTTTTTTATATTTCTACCTAACTCATGTTAGACTGGAAACCGCATCCGAGATAGCGAGGAAGTATTGTCTCATCAAGAATTACATGTTCATGCTGCCTTCTCGTGATGATCTTGTTGAACATCGAGTGGTAATTACTACTCTGAGCACATCACGGGTGCTTCTTGATCTGCAAGTGTTTCATGGTTTCTTCACTCACATTCTCATCGACGAGGCCGCCCAAGCACTTGAACCCGAGGCGCTCACACCACTGGTTTTCGCTGGACCCAACACGAAGGTTGTCTTTACTGGAGATCACATGCAGGTATTGGGCTACATGTGCAAACTAAAGTACAATCGAACTGTATTAAGCGGCGCCGTATTAAGCGGTCACCCTCTGTTAACGGTCACTTGTCAAAGTCCCAAAAATTACTTCTTAATTACTGTAATTGTGACCTCTATTAGGCGGGCACCTCTATTAAGCGGTCGCGGTCACTCTTTACCAAGTCCGAACAAGCTGTTTCTATTGACTTTACCTGTGCTAAACTGTCACTTTCTAAAAGGAAATCACTCAGATATAACACCAATACTAAGTGTGTGCACTTGGTGTTGCTGTTTTGTTGGTTCGTTTTGACACTATGTTCTACTTTGTCATACCATTCTAATCAGTGCAGGAGATCAGATCTCTTGCACTGATTAAAATGGTATGACAAAGTCAGTAATTTTTTCAGGTCCTTTGAGTATAAACTGTTTAATAAATGCGTTTTATGTTTAACTTATGCAACCTGTATTGAGGGGTCAGCCTGTAATAAACGGTCACTGAGCCATAGCCCGAGGGTGACCGCTTAAGACAGG
The DNA here is from genome assembly GCA_016490735.1 of Pachyseris speciosa. NCBI lineage: Eukaryota > Metazoa > Cnidaria > Anthozoa > Scleractinia > Pachyseridae > Pachyseris > Pachyseris speciosa. The sequence goes on along the minus strand of JAEMWC010000033.1, from coordinate 1,119,679 downwards.
TTCGAGCGTAGTAAATACAACTATGAGTACTAATTGCACTTACACACTTGGTTTAGATAATACTTGGCACGATCAGATACATCCTTCGTCACTCTGCATGTTTACTAATATGGCGACTTAGCAGTAATCACCTTAGCCTATATGTATTTTACCTTCAATGGAAAAAGACCAGTCACGTTAATTTTTTACAGTTATAACGGAGTACCTTCCAGGCGCCATCTTCTTTCAATCGAGATTATAAGGTGTAAAATTGATTGTAGACACCAAAGTCAAATTATGGCATTCAGTTTGGTATTTCATTTTTTTTTTAAATCGCCCATTAGGGGGAAATATCATGGAGATACCTTTAAAACGGGGTTACATGGTGAAGATGTTTGATTATTTATCATGATACACATAGTTCCTCCACGTTTGTTTCAGATGAGCCCAGAGGTCTATTCGCCTCAGGCAAGGCAACGCGGCCTCCAAAAATCCCTGGCTGAACGGCTGTTTGACCTTTATGACAGAGATAATCTACAGTCAAATGTCTTGTTCCTGACGGAAAATTATCGTTGCAATAAGGAAATTCTACAGTTTCCTTCTGACAACTTTTATGGCGAAAAGCTGATTGCTCGTGGCCATGCGTCCCAGCCACCGCATCCAACGTACGGTCCTCTGTTGTTCTTTTCTGCGCGAGGCAAGGAAGAAAAGGAGCACGATAACTCCTATATAAACTTGTCCGAAGTTTGCGAGGTTGTCAAGAGGGTGAAGGAGATAGCAAACAGTTGGCCTACCAGTGTCTGGGGACCTAAGAAACTGTCTGATATCGCAGTTCTGTCCTCATACCGTTACCAGGTGAGACAAAACTTACATGTTATTTCTTGGTTGGCCTACCAAATGGTAAAGCACTTGGCTACCAGTTCACAATGAAATCACCTCATACGGTAATAGCTTTTTGCTGACATAATTATGACGAAGTTATTGTGCACAAAATGAAAAAACCAGCTAAATGTAAAAATGCTTGGCAAATCAGCAGCGATGGTTTTACGGCACAACTGATCAATCAGGAGCTTATAATTCTGTCACGCCACTTTAGATTTGTGCTCGATCAATCAGCATTCCGTAATTTTGCTCGCTGTGTTAGAACAATTACAAATGCTCTGCATGCCATTATTGATTAAGTTAGATCATAAGTGGTAACTACACGGTATCTTTTTGCACTTTCTCCGCCGGGTGTTCGGACACCTCCGCACAAAATAATATTGATAACGTTTTGTATTCGTTTGAATTCTCTTAAAGGGAATTCCCAAAACCTAAATGGTAGATGATCCCACTGATACCTTATGATTTCAACTTAAATCTCTTTAGGTGCAGGCTATCAGAAATAGTCTAAGGAAGGACGGAGATCTTAAGGAAGTCAAAGTTGATACAATACATAATGTCCAAGGTAAAACGAACGTGTTTCAAAATGTATGCCTTTGTCATGAAAACTATTTTATTTGGCTGCATGGTTTGAGTAGGTTTGAAAAGAAATTAAACAAAGACAAATAATTACTTCTTGTTGGATGCTTAGTATGCATCGTATTAATTACGATATAAACCTTTTGGAATCTAAAGTAGCCATCGGTGGAAAGCAATAGCGTCTAAAACAATTTAACCTTCTGTGTGACAATGAATATATGAAAATGAATGAATATTGAATATTGAATTAACATTACGAAGCAACAAAAAGACCAGCTCCCAGTTGGCTTGTTAGCTCAGTTGGTAGAGCACTGCACCGGTATCGCAGAGGTCGTGTGTTCAGGCTACACTACTCCTTAAGTAGTGTTCATAACTGCGATGATCGTTCACATATTCATTCTTTAATCCGAAGTTCAAATATATGATATTCATGTATTCATTGTGACATATTCATCACACACGTGAGCTATATTACGAGCCAACAAAATGACCACCTCCCAGTTAGCTTGTCAGCTCAGCTGGTAGAGCACTGCAACGGTATCGCAGAGGTCGTGGGTTCGATTCCCGCACAAGCTTGAAATTTTTTACAAGCGTTATTTTCACTGCTGCTTAAGTAGTGTTCATAACTGCGATGATCATTCACGTCTTCTTATTCATTAACTTTCTGTGGCAATAGAAACGTTAAAAAATATAAAACAAAAACTTTTCTTGACAATTCCAGTTGACTGACAGTTGTACTAACAGAGTGACAGTCGATTCTTTGCCTGAAATGGTTGATTTGCTAATGTTGCAGACCTCTCTTGATTGTTTTCTATTTAAGGGGAAGAGTTTCGAGTACTTTTCATCAGCACTGTTCGTACATTTCACACCTGCAAGCCTCAGCAAGAGCAGGTACGTGCCAGTGAACGTGATCAGCAGTTGTACTGGGAATTCCTATCTGATCCAAAACAGCTGAACACTGCCGTGACTAGAGCGAGGTGCCTTGTCGCTGTCGTTGGTGATCCCGTGTCACTTTGTACAGTTGGAGAATGTCGCAGTATATGGAAAGATTACATCAAGAGATGCTCCGAAAAGGGGGCGCTCTACGGGACAACAGTGGATGAACTTCAAACAGAAATAAACGCGGCTATTGCCAGCATCCAGCTTAACCCAGAGGCTAAGCCCTTTGTTCCAAAAGATGGATCAGTGCCTGAGTCAAATGTCAGTACGCATGTGTCTGGAGGAAACAACGTCTCCCTCAACGAAAGTGCTACTGAAGAAACAAAAGATGAAGGAACACATAAGTTTAAAGGCAATGTGGTTCCGTCGAATATTCCCCACAAAACAAGTGAAAAGACATATGAAAAGAATGAGCAAGATCTGTCAGATGCCTCACGTATTCCTAGCGTGGCCCTTAACCGAGAGGAACATGAAAAACTTCAAGAAAACAAAGACGACGATGAAGAAGAGGAGGAAGCTGACGAGGAGATTGCAGAAACGGAATACTTCCAAGATGATCTTCTTGAAGATGAGACCGTGCCTCCGAGATTTATGGATGAAATCATTCTGGCGTTTGTTAAGAAATGCGAGGAGACATTGCAACTAGATGCAGATAGAAATGCAATGTTTGAAGATTCGGAATTTCCTCCCTTAGAAGCCTCTGGATCAAAAGCCATCAAAAGTCATTCAACTAAGAGAGAGGAACATTCCTTGTTCGAGAACCCAGGAAATATCAAAGACCTGTTTCCAGAAGTACGAGTAGTCAACGGTCGAGTCGAAGTGCGTCTTACAAATCTTGGCCTTTACAAGTCTCCATCCGAAAGGGCTCAGCGAATCATAGCCTCCACAAAGCAACAGGAATTTCTAGATCCTTCCGTCTTGAGACAGCTTCTTAGGGATGAACCACAAAGATACCTTCTATGCAATCTTCGTCTGAGCCCCGAAAAATTCCAGGTGGGGTATGCACAGATAGAAGACACCGAAACTCCAGATATTCAGATCAAAGGAAGAGTTCGTCAGGCCTTCGACAGAGACAAGGTCGTCGTAGAGCTGATTGAGAAGAAAGCCCGTTCAAAAGGTGAAGGCAGTGAACCTCAAGTCCAAGGAAAGGTTGTAGGTAAGAATTATTTATTTTTCCATGTACGTTAAAGATTTTCTGAGGAGTTTTAAAACTACGACGAGCATTGAAGCTTGCGATTAAAGGGATTATCATTCCTTCAAAATCCCTCTCCCATTCTTGTCCTGTTTATGAAAATATAAGAATGGAGGCATGATAAGGACCAGTTGTCATTCTTGTTATCATCATTTTCATTGCTAACTTAATTCAAGTTTTGCTCATACGTCATATTTACGTCTACAAAAAAATTGCGCAAAACATAGCAAATGTGGCATTTAATGCATGTAGATATGCAAATTATTTGCTGCATATCTAAATCCATTTCTTCGTCCAGAGTCTCATGCGCTGACAATACCCCATAACAGCCATATACGGTAAATTTAAATTTTTCTCGGTCGGGATATTTACTGATATAATTGCAAAAATAAAAAAATAAAAATAAAAAAAACATTCACCTGTTTTTTTCTCGTCTACTTTAAACAGGTGTTCTGGAACACATCATCAGTCCACACGAACGCCAGTTTGTCTGCACCGCTGATTATGAAAATCCCGCCCTGATGATACCTATAAACAAGTCAGCCACAAAACTAGTGAACCTAACAGACAAGAGCTGTAAGGATATACCAGTCTACAAGAAGGATCAAAACGGGAGAGCGACCAAAGTCAAGATGATGGAAAGGGAAAAAGTCCTTAGTGGAAAGTACCTCTTTGTTGTGAAGTACCTTCAGTGGAGACGAGACTTCACCAATCCTTTAGGAATTGTGTAAGAGCAATGAGCCGAGGAGAAGACTTAAAAAGTAGCATGGAGATTGCATATGCCGAGCGGGGCATAAGAAGGGCTTTCAAGCAAGACACTTTGAAATATGTCAAGGAAAATTTCCACCAGAATGGTCGATTCCTCAGAACGAGTACTCTGATCGCACAACGGTTAATAAACCTTTTACCATTGATCCTCCAACATCGTTGGATCTTGATGATGCCCTGACAATAGAGGAAACCTCATCATCCACCTTCTTGGTTGGGATCCACATTGCAGATGTCAGTTTCTTTGTAAAACCAAAGTCGTCACTAGATCAAGAAGCTTTCTTGCGGTGCACATCGTATTACCCTGGTGAAGGTCATGAAAATGTCCCAATGCTTCCTCGTGAGCTAAGTGAAGGTCACTGCAGTCTTCTTCCCGACAAAGATCGTCTTGCACTTTCAGTTTTTGTCACACTTGACAAGGAAGGTAGAATCACTGAAGGCCCAATTATAAAACGCACGATTGTCAGATCCTGCTGTCGCTTGAGCTATGATACAGCACAATTGATCATAAAGGAGGGGATTGTAAGCACCACAGAGGTACCAGTAGAAATTATGGAAAAGATCAGGCAATTAAGTTATCTCTCCCAAAAACGCAGACATCGTCGATTGGGAGAGGGTGCTTTCGATCACTGGCAAAACGAGGAGATTGGAGAGTCTGTTGAAGCTCATGAGCTGGTGGAAGAAATGATGATTTTAGCAAACGAGGAAGTCGCAAAACTCCTGTCAGAAAAGTGCTCCGAATTAGCGCCCTTGAGAGTACAGCTACCCCCAAAAGATCACAAACTGGCTGAGTGGATTGCAGTGCACGGCAAATACGCAAGATTGTCATTTCAGTTTGCAAGGATCTTCCAAAACTACTCAAACAATGCATCTGCCTTAGACCTGCTGCATTCTCAGAAGACTATGTTCAAGATCCAGCGGTGGGTCTGGGCTGCAGTATGCCAGGCTGTGAAGTCGTGTGATATTTCCAGGGTTTATCAACTGATTTGCAACGAGAGAAATCACCCTCAAATTGCAGCAGCCCAGTCACAATTTAGAAGGATCCAGGCCGAGTCGCATTTTGTCTGTGAAGGAGATCAGCCCTCCGAGAAAATCCAACACTACTCGCTTGGCATGCGATCATATACGCAGTTCACTTCCCCAATAAGGCGATACATGGACATCACAGTCCATCGACTTCTTCTTGGTTTACTGCGCGATAGCCGATACAAAGAAAATGTGTCGAAGGATGACTTAACAAAGATTTGTCGCCGCTCAACGTTTCTGCAGGGCAATGCAAGAAAATTTGGTAAGGATTGCAAGAAGATCCACTTAGCAACTAAGCTTCAGCAACGATGCCACGAAACGCGTGTTTTCATTGAGTCCATTGATCACCACTCAATATGTCTTCAAATTTGCAAGCCAGAAGACGATCACCTCGCGGGGAGACAGAAGCGACTGCTCCTAAGTCATCTTAATCCAGTCGCCTTGGCAGAGGAAGAGGCAGCCAAGGAAGAACAGAATTCCATTGTTCTCAAATGGAAGTTTAGGAAGTACATAGCGCCGGATGCCCAAACAGACTGTATTGCAGGAGACAATGCAACCGAGGAAAGTTACGATGGTATTGGAGAAGTACTGGAGATTCCTTCAGATGTTTGGCTTCAGGTTTTGGATGCCGTCAGGTCCAGTGACGAAGTTAAGCTAACAACAGTAATTAAGGAAACGGAAGCCCAGTTGAGCATCACTTCTGCTTCACACAAAGCCGAGGAACGCCCTCAGCCCAAATTGCATGGATACGCCCGTGGTGAGCATTACAAACATCCTCATCACGACGACAAAGCACCTCCTTCTTCTAGTGCAACGGTTGCCCATTTTTACGAGAAGAGTCGTCGCCTGAGACGATACGATTTCTTTTCTGTTCAACTCTGCCCGCATATGATACGAGGAATACTGGAGCCTGATATTCAGTTGTTCAAGGTAAATCCTCACCTCAATATCTGCATTGAGCACCGAAGGTACCCACGCGAGTCGTTTGCACACACGGCGCGGCACCAGGCGTCAAGAGAACATTACGGAACCATTGACGAGTACATAAGTGCTTGGAAGCCAGTCCTCGCTATGGAAGCCGCGACGGAAGCTGTCAAAGAAAATGATGGGTACATCATTGAACAACTTAATGTAGTGTGGGAGGAGGAGGGTGGTAGTGTCACTGGCTTATTTTCTCTTCCTTCGAGCTACTGCACTAGTTGCCAAATAGATTTTTTCCCTGGAGACCTTGTGTGTGTCCGTATGCCTTATTCCAACATAGATTCACAATCGCCTATTGAGAAGTCAGATCAGGCAAAGGTAAGTCATGATCCTTTTTTATTGCCATAACCTTTATATCTTTAAGTAAAAATGTTCTATCCTTTATTAACAAAACTGCAAGATTTCAAGGGAATGAACGGGTTTAAAAACTTAGAGAGTCTTCGTTGTACCAGGGTTCGTGAAAATCTTTCCAAATTTTTAAAAGGTCTTTAAGTTATCTTTATTGGGATGTTTTCTTGTGTCAGTGTACATTGTACTTAGTTCTGATTTGACGGTTGCGTTAAGTAGATGTGGGGAAATTTACTTTATCTGAGCATTGCTTTCACCTTTCCCAGCCCTGTTGCTCAAAATATGGTTCAAATGTCTTAACTGTGATAATCTCTTCTCTTATTGACCTTCAGTGGCATAAATTGGTGATTAAAATGGCGATTCAGTAAATTCTCAGCGCCTTAATTCTCGCCTTTGGAAAGAGGTTTAGCATTAACAGGTGCCAAATATTTTCCAGATTGCTCAAGATTGTGCGGGTAAAAACCAACGCGTTTGTAATTTCTGGGTGGGCCACTGCATTATTAAAGAAGTGATCCGTCCGAAAGAAATGAAAAAGATGAAAGTGGTTGAAATCAGAATGGACCTGCATCAGTCGTCATCAAGTGTCCCTGAAGGACTTCCAACGGAAGCAGTCGCAAAAGTACAATAGAGCTTATTCATAGAACACTTCCTCAAAGGTGCGGTATAGCAAAACTTTGGCTCGCACAGAGCCTTAATCAGGATATTGCAAACCAGTATATTGATAGAAAGTGCTCCATACAACACTTCACGTGATACAGGGCGCTGGGGGTCTTTCTTGTGTGCAGAGGGCGGATACTGCAGACATTAATTCACTTTCTTTGTTTTCAACGTAAACATCTTCGAACATAACTGAAAAGGGTGTGCTTTTTTCTAGGGAAAATGCTAAAAAAATCATGGTATCTCAGTGTATCTTTCAAGTTGAGCATACCGTTTCAGGTTCGGTATGACAGCCGCAAATGTAAATTATTTATTTCAATAAACGAGTAGGGTAAATGAATAGTTAATAATGAATAAATGTACTTATAAATCCATATATAAATGAGATATTTCGAAAACTTAATACATTTGCGGCTGTCATAGCTAACAATAATATTTAATAATATTTTCCATCTAGGCGAATGTATGCAGCTCTATGCAAAAGACTGAAAGACTCGTCTGAACTCGTTCATGCTATTTGTAAAGGACAAGAAACGACGAAAGGTATAGTGTTTGCATTTGTTTTGTTTGGTTTTCTTTACTATACATGTATTAAGATTCCTCAAACCTAAATACGAAAATGCTTTGGCAACTGATCTCCATTCACTTTCCATGAAAATTTTGTAATAAAACAAAAAGAACAATTGGATTCTCTTAAAACTTCTATCAAGCTTGTGAAATAGCCAACTGGTCTGTTTGGAGGGGAGTGCATGCTAGTAAACAAGCTTATCAGGTTTCTTAAGTGCACTTCCACCATACGCAAGGCCTTTATTTTTTTTTTTTTTTTTTGTAATCGTCTTATTGTTGGGTATCGTGTTCTATTTTAGCTTGTGCTCTTGACTTTCAAATGCTCGAAAAATTCTGAAATGCTTGTTAGTTTGGTATGTTCATTTTTATTAAAGAAAAAAAAATAAAACTAATTTGAAAGAGGACAAGGAAGTTTGAAGACGTTATGGCGGATTTAGGTCGTACGTCTTGGGAATACCTGCAGTAGCGTGTTAACGCAAATGCACCAGTAACATTATTTGAACGCCTCATTTGACCCAAAAATGTAAATTTTTTCTAATAATTTTATCCAAGGGAATTTCGGCTTCGACTTTCCCACCAACTTGTCCTTGGTGCAACACCATTTTAAACAGTTGAAACAAGTATCAAAAAGAAGCGCCGTGAGGGAAGCGCTCACCAAGCCATTTACAACTGATCCAGGGCCCTCCTGGTAAGTCCAAACGCTCATGCGATCTAAATTAAACCTGATTCAAGCCATAAAATGACTCATGATGATATTTTTCATCGCTCGGTGACAGGAAAGCTATTTCAGAGCTTCCCAAAGATTAGGCGAAGCACTGATGTCCAGTGTATAGTTGTAGATTTCATCATTTTCATCATCATCATCGCTAGACTGTAAATCAATGCCACTCAATTTGCCACTGCATTTCACCAAAGAAGAGTGCGGTATCTCTTGCGATTGTATCGGGATGAGTATTGGTTCTACTTCCTCCATTTGGGCACAGTAGCCTTCAGAGAAGAATATCAGAAATGATCTTATCTTTGGCTTTGAAGAAGAACCCTGCAAAGCGAGCTCTCCTCTTTGCCACGCTCACGATCATGGAGATCGGTGGAATTTCTCCATACATCTGGGCTTTGGTAGAATGATTCTTCCAAGACAGGTTTTGGACCCACAGCAGTACCCTTGTGTGTGTAAAATACTTATTCAACCCATAACTTCAAATAATTATTGGGGCGCCCATATTCAACTTTGTATCAGCAGCATCCACTGTCCTACCAATAGAACTCAGTAGCCTGCTTCCTGCTTTGTGTTTTTGTTTTTTGCTTGTTTCTCTGTTTTTTCCTAGCCTCAGAGTGTGGGGATGACTCGACATGTGGGGTGAATACGTTAAGTCAAAATGGCACCTTCGTCAAGTACCGTGGATATACTAATAAAACATAATTGTATTCACCCAGGTACTGGTAAAACTATCACGGGGGTACACATCGCTTACTGGTTCGCAGAAAGAAATAAAAGATTGAAATCGTACAAGGTTTGGGAAAAGGACACTGGAGCAACCGAGGTCGAAGGAGCTTACAAAGCACCACCCCAAGTCCTGTATTGTGGTCCTTCCAACAAATCTGTAGATGTCGTCACAGGTAGGTGTATTTCCTTCATATCCAGCGGGAGAAAGGTATGCAGAAATATCAGTGACGACAGGCTCCGAATAAGGACAAAATATTCTGAACCACACGCTCACATACACTGTTCCCCAAAAAAGAAAGAATAAAAAACGCGTCTTCGATACAGTTTATATGTTCACGTTATTCGCTTTTTTTATGCACATTAAGTTCCCGCATAAATAGATCCACCGCCACGATTTGGATGTAAATAGGCTAGTCCATGAAACGACCACTTGAAAACTAATTTTCTCCAAAATCTGTTGGAATAGAACTCAGAACCGAGAACATTAGAGCTTGGCACTGTTTCGAAGACACAGTGACCAAGAATTAGAAAGAGATTTCTTCAGTAGTGGCCGAGTTATGTTTCGTTTTACCTATTGGTTGCTGACTCGTAAGGGCAAACGACTTAGAGTTGGATGCACAAGCCAGACGTCTTCACTCTATCTTCTACAAAGTAAACGTGCATAATTATTGTGCATATTTCAGGTGTTTCGAATGAGAACCGATTACATTCCTTCAAAAACGCAATTGAAGCTATCTAGGAAGGGTCTTGAAGACAACATTGCTTCTCTGAGGTTGACAGCTATCAGTCCGTATTCATACATCCCCCTCTTATTTTTTTCCTGCATGTTTGTGTAAATGTGTGTCTAATACAGGAAAGTGGGGACAAACCTATCTTGTGCTTTGCTCCTCGACCATGAGTTGTTTTTACTTCCAAGGTGACCAATAAATTTCTTTGAAAATTTTAGTCGAATTAAAGGGCTCCGCTCAATCACGAATTTTCGTCAAAGCCGTCTCGCTGTCTCAATTTCTTTAAAAATCCAACAGTCCTAACAAATCGTCCGGCTCGCAAACAATCGTGGTCTTACCGTCTCACCATACGCCGCCCCTTCCTCCAAAGATTGATTTCTTAGTCCCGTCAATCCTCTTAGTTGTGCTTAACGACATATTCGAGAGTTCACTCATTATGAGCTGATAATACTATGCATGTACTCATTTTGCATAGCTGTCGGTTAAACAATTAATATGAACCTTGATTTTTGACTATATATTGAGGACTATATATTGAGGACATTCGATCACTACCGCGTTTTCGTTGTGCAAAGATACCTAAGAAACAGTTATATCTCATAAGTTATCTTCTGTCAGTCAGCGGAAAGCGGATTCAGTTATTATTTCGTTCGCTAACATCAAGGTTACTGAATAAATTGAACAACCATTGACACGTTGTGCTTTCAAAGTCTTTCTGTTTGTTTTACTTGATTCACGTCAGAATCATTGCCGGGGACGTTGGCCTGGTTGGTATTGGTGTCTCTGCTTCCAGATACAACTTGAACTTTACGTCTTCCAAGCTCGAAGATCATTTTTCTGAATTCTTTTCTGAATAAAGGATTCATTCCAGCATATATGAACGGGTTAATTGCATTTGATAAATAGAGAAAAAACATGCAGAGAAGTTCAACGTTTCTCGGCATCTTCGGAACGAGATAAAAACGCTTCAAAACAACGATGACCAAAAGGGAATCCAGCATATCATAAACGCAAACACAACAGCGAAGAGAGATTTGCTGACTTTGATTTCATGTCTGCTAATACCCGTGTTTCTGTCGCGACTATAGATCGTGGCCGACACATCTGCGTTGTGCTGTCGGATCATCTTTGAAACTTTGAAATAGCTGATGACGGTTGTTATCAGCGGTGTTAAAAAGAGAAGAGTGAGGACGATGCCGTAATGAATCATTTTGCCACTCGCTGAGGTGGACAATAGAGCATTGGGCATAGCCTGGGTTGAACCCGTATTCCTGAAGACCCGCCAACCGTGGGACAACGGTGTAACAAGCAATAAACGCCCACACAATCGCGAGCATGGTGTGGGACTTCCTCGCTGAAAACAATCTTCGATACTGCTGGGCTGACTTGCAGATCCTCACGTAGCGGTTAACTGCTGTCAGACCCATAGTTACGGGTGATACATAGATAACAAACAAACTGAAGAAGGCATGAAGTTGGCAAACCATTCCGCCGAAATTCCATTCGCTCGTTATGAGTACACCAACGGCAAGAGGCATTACAAATGTGGCCGAGAGTAAATCGCTCACAGCCAGAGCAATGATGTATAAGTTGGTTGATGTGCGCAGTCGATTGTTCTTATAGATGGAAATGCAAACCAATGCATTTCCTGTTAGGGACAAAATGTTCAGGATTACAAGCGATGAGGCTTCCAGGATGGTTACAAACCGTGGGACAACGGTGTAACAAGCAATAAACGCCCACACAATCGCGAGCATGCTGTGGGACTTCCTCGCTGAAAACAATCTTCGATACTGCTGGGCTGACTTGCACATCCTCACGTAGCGGTTAACTGCTGTCAGACCCATAGTTACGGGTGATACATAGATAACAAACAAACTGAAGAAGGCATGAAGTTGGCAAACCATTCCGCCTAAATTCCATTCGCTCGTTATGAGTACACCAACGGCAAGAGGCATTACAAATGTGGCCGAGAGTAAATCGCTCACAGCCAGAGCAATGATGTATAAGTTGGTTGATGTGCGCAGTCGATTGTTCTTATAGATGGAAATGCAAACCAATGCATTTCCTGTTAGGGACAAAATGTTCAGGATTACAAGCGATGAGGCTTCCAGGATGGTTACAAACAGGCTGCGAGAATTCAAGTCGTCTGCCATCTTGGCTCTTCTCTGAAAATTATTTTCCTCGACAGGCAATTCAGTGTTTACTTGATGTGCTGTTGATTAGGTTGACGATGTTTGAATCAATTTTTGCTTTAAATATTAGAATATGCGCCAGTTTTTATGAATATTTGTTTTCTCAATGTCTTCTTAGCCACCTTCTTGACGAACTTGTATGTCAGCGTGTCTGAAAATGTTTGCCTGTTATGACAGTTGCATGGGTTTGTTTGACTTCGGAATATAACAACCGATTTAACTTTGAACTTTTGGGCTCTTGATTGCTTTTCTTAGGTTTTCTTTTCTCGTGTCGATCTTTTTTATAACTGAGATAAGGTAATAGATATCGCATAGTGTACATGTACATACCTGTTTTGAGAATCAAGGTAGCCAGTCACCACTTACTTCCTTTTGTGGGTGTAAAAATTGCGCGGTTAATTAGTTCATGCGAACATAATTAATAGAGGGATAGATAGATAGTTTATTGAAAGGAAATGGTTATGAAACCTAGGAAAGTTCGTTGTTATATGTTTTTGTTCGCTATTTTGGGGGGTGACCATGCACAAATAGCAATAGGTGGTTACGCGTGTTCATGCAACTAACCAATAGAAACATTGCGATTATGACTTTTTTGTAATTTATGCATATTATACGAGTGCAAAACAAAAGATGTGCACTGTCATGGCCGGGATTCATAACTATTTCCTTCTATTAACTATGATGCGAATGAAATGCATCAAACACTTCGCATCTGGATACCTCTTGATGCAAACTTGGGACAAAGGCTTTCTTTCATCAAAGGGCGATAATTGAGTCACCCAGCAGAGAGGAAAAACGCGCTTTGTTTCTAAATTGATGATGCACCGACAAAAAAAGTAATCGGCGTTGAACCCGTTAACGCATTTCAAGCGTAATAACCTGTCATGGTTTACTCACTACTATGTATTTATAACTCCTGAGCAGATGTTTTTAGAACAGTATCCAGAGCAATAAGATAAAACGGACTCAATAAATAGCCAGCCAAAAATATGAATTTCACTACAATCATCCGACATCTACTTTAGAATATACGCGGGTGTCAAACGTATTTGAACAAACGCATGCTGTATTGGTATACATGCTTCGCCTCTGTTCAAGGCGATCACTTGAGGGCAAATAGTACCGGTTAGCAAGCCAAAATACAGATATTATACTATTTCAGCTCAAATCATTACTCAAACAGGACGCCTAGAGGCGTTCACGCGGGATGTGTTCGTCTATATAAGCATTAAACTTTGAACGGCTAGCGAGAGTCACAATCCATTTGAATGAGCAGCCAAAAAAGTAAATACAAACATGGATTGAGAACAGTGTAACTTGTACCTTGGAGAACAAATGTAACACAATGGGGATGGCGTTAATTAAAATTTGGGTTGATTAACTTGATGGAAACGTAAAAGCGCCAAAAAAGGCGTCTGGCGTTCTGAAAGGGTGCTTTGAGGGCTTTTTTGGTTATACCACTAGCATGTTTTATATAAGTATATTATTTTACACAGGGCTGGTGTGATGTCTTAACGAATTTTTACCGACCAAATATTTAACAATTAGATCATGAGCTCGAGATTTCTATCGCATGATAGCTAGGATTTTGGTTTGTTGGCATAGATCGAGTAAAATTACAAAATTCTGGGGGGAAAAGACACAAAACAGACAATAAGTTTTCTTAAATAACAAAATTTATTCAACCTGTATCTATGCCTAAAAAGCATGACCCTTTTTATGACTCCTCTCTAGCATAATTATTAAGAAAGTCAGCTTGACAATGTAAATTAAGCCCTAGTTTTGTGTAAATAATCATCCTTGACGGCTGCCAAGAATTCAAGTTAAAAAAAGAAAAAACGAAAACAGAAATATTAAAAAGATAAACCTAAAATCAACAACTCCGCATTTCCCTCCCGCCTACAAATTAGTCGTTAAGAAATTTTTATTTTAAGTTCCACGGATGCAGTTACCACTTCGTCTTCTACACCACTAAAATTAAACCTTTGTTTGAAAGAGTCTTTTCGTGGCACACCGAATTCATACGTAAGGAAATTTTGTGGCTTTTATTCGCCTCATGTCCGACAGCAATCGCGTTCTCCCCAAAACCCATTCCAATGCTGCCTTGACGCCGAATTCCGCCCCGGTGATTAAGAACAAGCTTGCAGAATATTATTTTACTTATGTTGGGCAAACTAAAAGATCTTTGAAAACCCAAAGAACGAATAACAAAAGGACACCAGACAGTTTGTTTCGGTGAAACATCTGTTCCACTAACCACCACAGAAATCCAGTCTGAATTTGCATTGCGATGAAAAGTGACGTTCAAACGTTTTTATCACTTGAAAAGGAACTCCCGCGCTTTTCGGAGAGGCAAATACGAGGTTATTTAAGAGAGCAAAAATGGCATTTTAGAAAGTCAACATCAGCTTCGAAATTCAGAATGTTAGATTCTGTCCCCTAAAACTTCCTTCGACTTAAAGTTTTACATCTAAGGTATCCTAAACAGGTCAATCTCTTTTTTTCTAGAATAGACAATACAGTACGGTGTGTCGATTTTGGTATCTTTCTTTCGGTGCTCTAGGAGTGTTTTGGGTGCGAGGGAAGTTACCGTGATGGGTGTACTTGATTTCAATTTGACCCCAAGACGTAAAAATCGCCATGACGCAACCCCTTTAAATACTGTTTAAGTGTTTCGTTGGATGCCATCAAGCACAATATAAGACTACAATAACTTTCAATGGATTTCTGCAAGGCGACAGGTTTCGGATTTCAGGTTGATGTGCTATTGTTTGGTCTTCTCGACTTAGTGGATAAGGTAAATTGGTGACCGTAAAGAAAATCAAGAGCTGATTTGACCGAGTGTTTGCGCTTCGTATCTCCAAAGGACAATTGAGGCCGACTGCCATTAGTCCCTTTTCCAAGGAAGCATGATTATTCCTCGAAGATAGGAGCGCGGGAACTCGATCACATCGTCATCCCGGAAGGTGTACAAAACATTGGCTCGCGCATGCGTTTTCCGTTACGTTTTTTTTTAACTAAAATATGGCGTGAGACTGTTGACGTTCAGCATTCTTGGAAGACTTGATCGCGAGTTAAAGTCGAAACGTGTTCGCAAGTCTCGTCCAAGTGAGTGTCAAAAATGAAAGCTTTGTTTACAACATCATCTGAGGTCCCAATATCTTCAATTTGTTCGGCCATATTAATACCAAATGCTATTTCTCTATGGACTATTTTTAGCGCCTATGCACTATGAGAATATTACTCTGAGCACGAGACATTCTAGACCCTAGTGCTCTTCTATGTTGCAAGAGGCTCTGGGCTCCAGAAAATGCACGTGATTGTTACTGATAATCAATCTTTCTTTTCAGAGTATCTGATGAGGATTCCAAGTTTGAAGATTCTACGAGTTTACAGTGATCAACTCGAACAAAAGGAATTCCCAATCCCCAACAAGCTAAAGCCAGCGAGAACCACGAGGAGTGATGATGAGCTAAAGATTTCCAATGAGAAAATAAGGTCGGTCTCTCTTCACCATGTGATTCGCAGCGATGGTTGTCCGTATGCACAGGAGTTGCGACAGTATGAAGAGGGCTTTGCTGAAGACAAAAGGAGAGGTGAAAAGATCAGCCAAGATGATGTCAAAAAGTATTGCAACGTAAGTGGAATAGTTAATATTGCTTAAAAAATATCTTGCCAAATCGTATGGAATATCGCCTAAGTTGGCCAAAATCAGGGATTAAAATCCGCAAGCTAGAAGAGGATAATTTTTTTTTGTATTCAAGACACTAATAAGAAAGCACAGTTTACTGTGTTTATTTCAGAAAGGCAAATTAGAAATTACTTATATTTTACAATTATCCCGCGAAATTGCGTGGAATATCGCCTGATACTTAGCCGACGAGGCCGTAGTCCGGGTTGGCTAAAATCAGGCGACAATCCGCAAGATTTAGCAGGATAATTGTTTTATTATTCAACACATTAATGATAAAGCAAAAGTTTCTGCTTTTATTGCAAAAAAGATGGAAAAGTCGCCATTTTTCTCCCCGAAAACACAGAATTACGTATATCGCAGGATATCTGTTGAGTACGCACGACGAATATTAAAGCGCGCTATAACCATATTTGGACATTGTCACAATCTGTTAACTAATAAATATATCTTATTAGATGTTTTGGCGTGTAGTATCGCGGAGTATTAGGGAGTTTAAGCAAAGACTACGGCAACGCCAACGCAAACGTCATTGAAAATTGTTTATCATAGGATTGTAGCTAATTTATGGGTATTCCAGCACGTTCAACTGGTAAAATATGAACAAACCATCCATGAACTGAATTGGTATGATCGGCGTGAAAGAAAAGAAAAAGAATGAAAGTTTCGCCGTCGCGCGTGTGTTCACGTCCTCCACAAAACTTGAATTTGGTCCTTTCATGTTGTTGTTTGAAGAGTACGGTAACGAAATTTATCAAATTTCCTAACGCACGTGCAAAGCCATTGTCCTTGCTCGTTAAACCTATTATTTTGTGACGTTGTCGTTGCCGTTGCCGTAGTCGTTGGTTAAACTCCCTAATATTTTCACGAGTTGCACTGTATTTTGGAATTTTTATATCGCGTCATGGCCTATATAAATCAACAACGGTGGTGAGTGGAGCGCAGGCGCGCTCTGGGAAGGATTAATTACAGTACGCTACGTCACTGGTTATGCTTAAATACACAAGTGGGCACCCAATTCGCCCTCTTCGCCTTTGCAACCATCGAAAGCACTTCTCCTTTTTGGAATTTTTCCCTCCCCTAGTCCCCGCTCTCCAGCCACCATCATACCTAGTTTGATCTTCGCTCGGTGGCGGTTATTTTACCCCCACCTTTGCTGAAGAGACGTCACTCTGTTTAAATCGTTGCTAGGGTTACGCCACGCATTTAGGTTTTTGTAGCTGCGTGACGTAACCTTTGATTTTAGTAGAAATAAAATCGTCACTTCAGTGGCCAATTTTAGTCCAAACACGTGTCAGACTTTTCTGTCTCTTTAGCAAAACTAGTGCGTCCCTAAGTTGAGCTTGCTACAGGAACACTTGGAAATGACGCGATATAAAAACTATTGTTTTGTGACGTTGTCGTTGCCGTTGTCGTAGTCGTTGGTTAAACTCCCTAATATTTTTTACGAGTTGCACTGTATTTTGACGAGCCCTTAGGGCGAGTCAAAATACAAACAAAGGGTAGAAATGCTCCGCAATACTACACGCCAAAACATCTAATACGAGATTTACTATCAAACTTGTACTGCAAACCAACAATTTATAGAAAGAAAAACTTTTTTCGGGAAAGTGTGACAGGTTTTGCTTGGCGCGCGCGGTGAAAAAACTTGTAAAACCGGTTTTCTACAGTACAAATATCCAAATGTACAATATCGCGGAATATTTGTACTCGTCTCGTGAGTTTTTTGTACAGTACTGGTCTAACAGAGTTGGATAATAATTTTAATATTCACCGAAGTGGAGGCGAATATCCACCACTTTCACCGACACTGAGGTGAATGATTGTTTTAGTATATACCAGACAAGCTGAATAATTAGCGGACCAAAAGATTACTTTATGTGTGACAATATACCGACAAGCGATCGGAAATTGTAAAATCTCGCGCGCCGGCTGCTCGAAGGTGAATAGTACAGTCGAACCTCGATTATCTGGACTCGTTGGGACTGAGCTGAACAGTCCGGATAATCGAGAGTCCGGATAGTCGAAAAAATGAATATTAATGAGCCAAAACTAAAACTGAATGACTGAACTATTAGAGCGTGAAATTTCACTTAGAAACATAGAACACCTGAGCAAATCAGAGCTCAGTGAAATGCATTGCCGTAGTACGGCGCGCGTGAGCTCAAAACGCGTACAGATTTGTGTTTTTAAGCGAAACAAATTCAGTTTGAACCGGAGTTTCATTATTTAATTTGAAGGGAAAAAGTTTTGCTGCAGATCTTAAAATAGCTAATTAATATTCATGAAAAACTGGGACCAGCTAAGCAACTCCGGATAATCGAAAAATCCGGATAATCGAGGTCCGGATAATCGAGGTTCGACTGTACTTTCTATTCACCTCCGAGTTAACCAATCAGAGCGCGCGAAAAGCACTATTCACTTGTGTACATGTGGTATATACTAATGCGGGATATCTGTTGAGTACGTACGACGAATATTAGAGTGCACCATGACCATGTGGCACAGTGTTACAATGTATTGAGTAGTAAAGGAAATCAAAGCTCAACTCTGTATAAAAATACGAATAATTTACCTTTCTCGCAAATAAAGATAACAACATCTAATAAAACTGTAGGCACGCAGCTAAGACGAACCATTACCAAGAGAATCTTTTAAAAGTTTGGTATAAATCAGCAGCTTTAGTTTCAGCCATACAATGCCTGAGCTCAGTTATACGACTCCACCCCACTTGCTGTCGACCTGTAGGTGGCTAAAAAACAGCTTCATACAAAACGTTTCTGGCTATTAGTATTGTTGTGATTTAAGAATAACACAAAGAGCACTACTTACAATTACTTAAGTTACTTACACGACTGTACTTTCATTATTGACAATTAGGTACCTGGACTACTTAAAACAATGTATTTAAGCTATTCACAATACGGTACTTACACTAATTATATAATACGGTATTTACACTACTTACAATACGATCCTTACACAACTTACAATACGGTACTTACACTATTTACACTGCGGCCGTACAATTACAGTTTCCACATATACGCATTAGCAATAAAAAGTGGAGAAAAACAACTACTCCATGCATTGAACAATTTATCTTTCAGGCTACTTTCTTTAACTAGCCGTTATTGCAGGACTTGGCATGTCTCGAGACTGACTATAAAATCCTTTAAAGTTAATTCTTTACGTAGCAGTTTTTGAGTGTATAAATAATACGTGGCTGACTGACTGACTGACTAACTGACTGATTGATTGATTGATTGATTGATTGATTGATTGATTGATTGATTGATTGATTTGGGTTATTGGCCACACGTGAGGTCAAGATGGCGGGATATTGGCCAAGTTCTTTTTTTGCGTGTTTATGGACCGAGACGAAGTCGAAAGAACGAGGCCAATATCCCGCCATCTTTACCAAACAAGCTTGGTCAATAAAGGATTTATATATGACTTAAGGACGCTATTGAAAGACAGTAAAACGCGGGACGAACGGGCTATCCCGAGCGGTCAAGATGGCTCCATCTTGACCTCGCGGGTAGCCAACCACAGCAAGAGAATTGATTCATCTTGACCGCTGAAAGAGCCAGTGATATAATAAAAGTAGTTATCGTTATTATTATTATTATTATTATTATTATTATTATTATTATTGATAAGTAGTTATTATTATTATAATAACGTTTTCGCAAAACTTTGCTGGTTATCTATTGAAACGTACTGTTGGAAAAAAAACTTTTATTGCGTTGTGTACCCTTTATCCTCTGTTTAATTCCCCTACTCAATTCTTCTCTAGCTTATCGGACAAGCAGAACGGTGGGCACTTGAGAATTCTGGAACACAAATTATACTTTGCACATGCGCAACAGCCGGTAGTCCCAGGATAAGCACCTCTTGTGATAACATCCAGCAGTGTATTGTGGATGAATGCGGCATGTGCATGGAGCCTGAATCACTCGTGCCGATCACGTGCTCAGGAGCTCGCCAAGTGGTTCTGATTGGTGACCATAAACAGCTGCAGCCAGTCATTCAGGACCACGTGGCAAAAGCACTTGGTTTGAGTATATCTATGTTTGAGAGGCATTCAAAACGAGCATTGATGTTGAGGCTGCAGTACAGAATGGTAAGTATGAATAGTCTATTTCCTCAAATAATCACCTCCCCCCGCCCAGCTCCTTTGAATCAGACAGTAGTCAGACAAAAATTTATTAACGCGCCATAGTCGCCAGTGCTGTACATCTCTCCACAGGAACATGTGCCATAGACCTCCCTTTTTGATAGTTGCCACTTCTCAGGTCTTCTCTCACATAGATTTTTTTGGTTCGCTAGTTCGTCCTCTTGGATCGATCAAGTGAAGCCATTATCGGGCGTTATACTAGGCGGACTTGACCCTGGAAATGACAAAATATGAAAAGTTCCCCTAGAAAGTTCGTTTTGTTTTCAGAAAATTGTCGTTGATACACCACAACCTGTCAGGTTACGGCATCATTTATAGCCCACTCTTTATTTCTACCCTTTCATCAAATGTTGTTTGCGATACAATCTAAAACCAAAAACAAATAACGCAAAACACGCCAGATGAGTGGCCAGTATATGCAAACCAATAATGTTCAAAGCTTTTTTGCTATTAAGCAGACCTTTGGGCTTAGATTTGTTAAATCAAAAAGCCTTTGTGCTACTTACTGACCAGTCTGAGCGAATAGGCGAAGCATTAAACCAAACTTTCATCAATTTCTTTTCGTTTTACTCTTAGCACAATGGAATTTGTGAATTTCCGTCGAAGGAGTTCTATGATGGGAAACTCGAGACAGCTGAAGTAGTAAAATCCCGTTCTCCTAGCCCAGTTACCTTTTGGCCCGCGATGGTTCGTCGTAAAGTGAATCTCCCCATTGTTTTCTGCCATGTGGAAGGAGTGGAAGAATCCTCAGCCATAGCGACCTCGGAAAGCAACGAAGAATCCAAGAGAAACATGAAAGAAGTTAGAAAAGTGGTATGCAGATGCTCATTTTCACTACCCGAAGTGATCCGAGTACGGGCCCTTACTCAGGTCGCACACAATATAACAATATAACTGTTTGTAGACAAAGTCATATAAGCCGTAATATAAGGATCGGTTTACGTCAGGCTATTCTTTGCGATCAACACAACGTCCATATACGTTTAGTATTCTATCGACGCATAATATATTTATAATTCTATCCGTTTAGTATTCTATCAACGTAAAAATTCTTTGTCTCAATATTACATCGATACTGAATGGCCATTAAATGCCGAGGTCACACGACGAGTTTTATATTCCACTTACACGCAATACGTTTGGGTAGCCAAAAGTAATTAACTCTTGCCTTTTGCACCCGTTTGAAGGTTCAAGTGGCAAAATACCTCGTCAATCACCACAAACCTCAAGTGCGCATGTCAGATGTTGTCATACTTTCACCGTACAGAGAGCAGCGGAGCAAGATTAGCGAGCTGCTGAGGGGCGCCTACGATGAAATTCAAGTCACGACTGTCACTAAAAGTCAAGGTAATTGGAGTTTTTTTGGTTTTGAGGAGGACGGTGGTGAGCGCGTGGGTTTGGCTTTGTCCTGTTGTCAGTTTGTGAGCAATGCAATTTAAAAATCACGCATTCTTTCGCCGATCTCCCTCACTATTACATGAACGTCACACCTAGGTATCGCGATAGACATTGCAACTTTTTATACGTTTACTGCTTTCGTTATCGGAATGTGAAAATGACGGACATTTGCCAAATGCAAAAACATATTTTCACCACTGAGTGGCCTGTTGGTTCACGATTATGCGTATTTTAATTCAATTTTAGGAAGTGAATGGGATTACGTCATCATATCGTTGGTTCGCTCCTTGAAGAAAGACCAAATTGACCCAGAGCCCACTCTAAGCTGGCTTCGTGAGCATCTGGGTTTCTTGACAGATGAGCATCAAATGAATGTGGGGCTAACGCGTGCACGCAAAGGGCTTTGCATTATTGGTAAGAAATGCTCTTCTGTGCAATAATAATAATAATAATAATAATAATAATAATAATAATAATAAATTTTATTTAACACCATTTACAAGGATAAATACTGGTAAAAAATATTAAAACTAAAATTTCATTAATTAAAATAATTGCTACTAATACTACTACCATTACCATTATAATATTTACAACAACTTTTACAAAGATAAAAAAAGTACTGGTTAGAAAAAAGTATCAAAGTCAAGAAAAGTTAGGGGACGCACTATCATAGGCAAAAATTTTGATGAAATAAAAATATCAAAAAGATCATAAAATACTAATTTACAAGCTCACTAAAATTAGTGGACACACGCTTGGCAAGCGTTTAAGCGCCAGTCATCAATGAAATCCCCTTGTGGAATTTTGTGGAAGGGTGTCCTGGAACCTCTTACGCATGTGTGTACCGACCTTAAAATCTCAAAAGAAAGCAATGTTCTAATCCAAGTAATAGTAATGTGATAAGGTTCCTCATTCTTCTCTGAGAGCTTCTTGGCTAGGCGTTTGAGGAAGCAGTTGCAGTCGGTTCCCATCCCACCGTTAGTTCCAAAAACTAGGGGAGTGAAAGATCCCATTCAACGTCCAGCACCCTCTGTAGGTACTTTCGCTTTTTTTCCTCCTCCTGCTTCTTGAAGATTGTGGATGTTGCTTTTCCTTGGTTACACTTGGAGTTAACATGCGTTACTCTGACATCAAAAAATGTTGTAACTCCTCGAGACCAGACGCCCCCTGTCTTAATGTCCAGTCTTGCCTCCGGGCTATTCTCGATTTTACCGACGCTGTTTTCAAGGCTTGATGTTGTCTTTTAATTCTTCCGTGGAATTCTCGCCTGCCACCATGAAGATGCTCTGTGTGGTAATAGAATCTACGTGCGGTGCTGTTATTAACGTAGAAGCAGCAAACTGCTGTGGAGCTTCAAACCGCAAGTCGGGTATGCCTAACCCTTCTTGAGCGGGTGTCAAAGTAACGAGCTGACACAGATCACTAGGGGGGGGCTCCGTTTGATCAAATAGTGTTGGGAGAAATAAGTCCTCGTTGGATAGGGCCAACGTAATCTTCAAACGAACTTATTGTGCGCATGAAGTAGGTAAACTTGGATTTGTAACCCTTCGTGAAAACACTGTAGGATGCATGAGGCTGACTCCTTGCTATCTCAGATAACCCTTCGAGCTCTCCTTTCCATCCAAGGACCTTTTCCCGACAATATTGCATGATCTTTGAACTCTTGAGATCCGATGATGGCCCCACCGTCAGTTGTAATATTGACCTCATCTCCAAACACCCTCTTTGCCTCATCTGCAAGCATGTCCGACTTGACAATCAGCCAGCTCTTTGATCCATTCACTAGATAACCATACTTCTTTCCTTCCTGGCTCAGGTGATTGTACCAGTTATACAAGAGCACAATTTGTCCACCCTTTGCAGAGTCGTCGGCTAGCCATACTTGTTTAACATCTGGTATGCTTGTCCTTAAGCTCTGGGTCATGATAGATGTATTGACCGAGTACAAGGGCATGGCCAAGGGATCCCCCTGCGTCGTACCCTCCTTTTATAATATCTCACCTCCGCTGCAAATAAAGAGCCTTGACGGGCTTCTGTATGTGTTAATGATGTAAAGTGACATTTCTTTAAGGGTTATCTGGATGTTATGTAAGGCGAAGAAATCTGTTCATTTGGTTAAAGGCGTCGCTTGCATTAATCAGTAAAATACCATCTGTTCCTTCCTCTACAAACACTTGACTCATAGCATGTATCGCGGCCTCTGAACCCGCGCAATGGCCTGCGCAAACCTGAAGGGGACCCGCTGCCTCTCTGATCTCTTCCTTCAAAAATCCAGCAATAGTTTTTCCAACTATTCGCCTCAGGACCTCGCCAACGCCGATAGGTCGTATTCCAGGGTTTTTGACCAAGGGTATGATGATGATGATGATGATGATGATGATAATTGTTAATAATAATTATAATAATAATTTTTTAATAATAGGTTTGACAAAGAAAATATTTATATGTATCCTTAATTTATTACAGCATGGACTTTCCCTGATGATGATGATGATGATGATGATGATGATGATGATGATGATGATGATGATGATGATGATGATGATAATGATGATAACATAACATTTATAGGTTGCAAATATCTATATAAAGATATTCAAATGCGGTTTAAACCGTTTTTCTCCGGAATCATGTGAAGTGTTTTCTTCACAAGTTTCCTTGCCCAACACATCAACTGCTGCTTAGGGTTGGAACAACAGGACAAATCATTTCATTATACGTACAGGAGTATAAAAGTCGTGAGTCGACTGAAACTTGCACTCGCGGGCAAACAGTCTCAATTCTACAATGTGCGCAAGTCCTTCACTGAAATAAGTATTTTATCCTTTACAGGAAACAAGCATCTCTTAGGCATGGATGAGATGTGGGGAAAGCTGTTACTGCACTATGAAGAAAATCATTGTCTTGTGGATGAGTCGTGGCCTTGGCCATAAACAAACTTGAAGACTAGTCTAAGACTCTCAGGTGTAAGCTTCCAGAAGTGATCATACGTACACTTTTGTTTGCGTTTCCAGCTTTTGGCTTCGAGAACGCATTAGGTCTGCTTTTATGTAGGAATAAAACCTTTCTAACCTTTCAGGGGCAAAAACCAGAAGCAATTTTTTATCGCAATCAGAGCACTTAAACGTGCGTTTTACTATAGTTCACGACCCGCTCTCTTCGAGGACAGATTGCTTTATTTGTAATGCTTTGCGAATGCGACTGAGTCGCATCTAAGGATCAGTACGAGTTACAAGCTCAATGATTTTTTAGAGGCATTTATTTTATCTTATTATCGCATACTTTGGACAGCTCAGTATAGTTTTGTAGGTTCTTTGCTTAAGATAGTGCACGTTAAGACAACCGTTATACGACTTAACTAATAAGTTACATTAATAATGAACTCATTCCTCCTTATAATTTTTAGCTTTTGAGTAGAGATCAGAGGAATCGAATTAAGTGTAATCAAACTGAGCCACTAACCTGGATACTGATCGGTGAGGTCTAACCTGTTGCTCTTAATTTGTTATTGTTTGTCTTTTTTTGTTTGTTTCAATAAACTTTAAAAAGAGAATGTTATATGGACCTATTTCATTACCTCACCTTGCCTCTCGTGAATTATCAAATCAAGAGAGGCGCAAGTGAGTAATACCTTTGTTTGTAACTGCTGCCCGGTATTGACAATAGACCTTCTTAGCTTGTAAATTTTGTTTTCCCTATGTAGACCATGTGATCTCCCCAACATCACATGACCTACACTGGGAAAACAAAACATACAAGCTAAAAAGGTCTATTATCGATCCTACTTGCCTCGATCAGCATAAGAAGAATTACGAACTGGCCGGAGAAAAGAGCTTTCCTTCTCTTGAACGGAAACAAGTTCTAACCTTAAAACAACACTACCATAAGAGTTTCTACCACAGCTTCCTTAACATGTTCAGTCCTTCCTCGTTACTTCGTGCAATAGAGGACAAAACAAACCATAACGCAAATTTTAAAATGTTCTCTTGAAACTAATCATTTGAAAAAACGTGAAAAAATGTTAACAAATGGAATGCGGTTTAGCGTTATCTGTACTCTTATCGACAACGATATTTGTCATCAAAGTGCTCAAGATGTTGTGGACTCACGAGACACAGCCGAGTTATTCTACAACAAATTTTGACCACTGTGACAAATATCGTTTTTGCCCCAGCAGGGTTTTGGCTAGCCTCCCACGCAGTCGTTTTTAGGGGACTCGTATTTCACCTCCTTCCCACTAACGCCTGCTTACCCGAAGCCAACATTCATTGCCCGCCGCTTATCCAATCACATTTTACCTAGTACTAAATTCTGGAAGGTTGACCTTGACCTCAGGATGCTTTTCGCCGGATAGTTCAACATAGCGGAGACAGAGCTTGAGCAAGCTTTGATCACCGTGTGCTCTACGTTTAAAATTTCCTGTTTAAATGCATATCAACTGACTACAATTTAAGAATTTGTGAGAGGAAATAGCGACAATATTTCCGTCAATATGCCGACTAGTTACAGAAAGACGCTTATTTCAGTATCATGCAAGCTTCGCCTTCAATCTTCGATTTCCTCGCCGCTGGTCATGTTGTAGCTGTTGTGTCACTTCTCGTGAATTTGATGAAAGGCCAAGTTAGTTATTTAAGAAGTATTAGCGTACCTTCGGGTTAGTCAGTGATTTGGAGAAAGGAAACTTTGCCATAAGTAGACCATACCGTGCAGTGGATCGAGCGAGCTGCTAGGTAATAAGCCCGGGGAGGGGGTACTCCAAGAAAAATTTTATACCCTATTTCAGACCTGTTTCACGTACACAGTTGGCGTAAACATAATTGAAAGACAAAATAGAAGGGCTTTTGTTGATGGTCTTATCGGCTAAAGAAGAAGAAGTAACTTCTTCGAAAAAACATACCGAATTCAAGACAAGAGCGCACAAACCATACCCTATTTCAGACCAAAATGGTCAAAATTGATACCCTATTTCAGACCAAAACGGCTAAAAAACCATACCCTTTGGGGCCGCACATACCTATATAGCTAATATAAGGCAGTACCCCCCCGGGGTAATAAGCTGCATAATTTTGCCGTCCGCACCTCGCGAACTGAAAAAAAACTACTAGTTGGCGCAGTCTATGCCATCGGTGTTTGATAACTTCTGACCGCTTCCCCAGGATCACTGCGTGGGCGAATTTCATCTGATTTAATGCAAAACCATGAGAGATCGATCTTTGTTGTTGTACCATGTGTGATAATTTCACGTCGGCTTACTCTATGTTTGATCGACTGATAAATGCTTCAGATTTCTAACTTGGTGGCGTCTAAATTCATATTTGCTTTAGCCTCTTGTAACACATCGTATTACTAAAAAACAAATCGGCTCCAGCGCTTTGATACGATTACAAATTCGCGAGAGAAAGAAGCACGCATAAGGATTAATTTTACTTGTCATCGCTGGACAGTGGTAAGCAGGCGTTAGTGGGGAGGAGGTTAAATACGAGTCCCCTAAAAACGACCGCGTGGGAGGCTAGGTTTTGGCCCAGAGGCCAAACCCGAAGAGGCATCATAATAATAATATAATAATACTTACAGTATTATAATATAGTTTATATACCGGACTAAATCTCGAGTTGGCTGAAATGAGCGCGCTTGAGGTTCTGGGAGTTGATGACGTTTCGATCATTGGTGGCAGTGTACGCTGTACTTAGTTCTGACTATTCAGTCGCCGTTCCGTAGGGTTTGACGGTTCCGTTAGGCAGATGTGGGGCAATTTACTTTATCTGAGCATTGCTTTCACCTTTCCCAGCCCTGTTGCTCAAAATATGGTTAACTTCAGTTCAAATGTTCTAACTGTCATAATCTTTCTCCCTTTTTTTTTTCTTTATTGACCTGCAATGGCATAAATTGGTGATTAAAATGGCGATTCAGTAAATTCTAAGCGCCTTCAGATTCTTGCCTTTGAAAAGAGGTTTGACATTAACAGGTGCCAAATATTTTCCAGATTGCTCAAGATTGTGCGGATAAAAACCAACGCGTTTGTGATCTATGGGTGGGCCACTGCATTATTAAAGAAGTAATCCGTCCGAAAGAAATGAAAAAGATGAAAGCGGTGGAAATCAGAATGGACCTGCATCAGTCGTCATCAAGTGTCCCTGAAGGACTTGCCAACGGAAGCAGTCGCAAAAGTACAATGGAGCTCATTCATAGAACACTTCCTCAAAGGTGCGGTATAGCAATACTTTGGCTCGCACAGATAGTAAACATGATATTGCAAGCCAGTATATTGATAGAAAGTGTTCCATACAACACTTCACGTGATACAGGGCGCTGGAGGTCTTTCTTGTGTGTAGAGGGCGGATACTGCAGACATTCATTCATTTTCTTTGTTTTCAACGTAAACATCTTCGAACATGACTGAAAAGGGTATGCTTTTATCTAGGGAAAAAGCTAAAAAAATCATGGTATCTCAGTCTATCTTCCAAGTTGAGCATACCGTTTCAGGTTAGGTATGACAGCCGCAAATGTATTAAGTTTCGAAATATCTCAATTATCTATGGATTTATAAGTACATTTATTCATTATTAACTATTCATTTACCCTACTTGTTTATTGAAATGAATAAATAATATTTAATAATATTTTCCATCTAGGCGAATGTATGTAGCTCTATACAAAAGACTGAAAGACTCGTCTGAACTCGTTCATGCTATTTGTAAAGGACAAGAACCGACGAAAGGTATAGTGTTTTCTTTTGTTTTTGTTTCGTTTTCTTTAATATACATGTATTAAGATTCCTAAAACCTAAATACGAAATGCTTTGGCTACTGATCTCCATTCATTTTCCATGAAAATTTTGTAATACAACACAAAGAACAATTGGATTCTCTTAAAACTTCTATCAAGCTTGTGAAATAGCCAACTGGTCTGTTTGGAGGGGAGTGCATGCTAGTAAACAAGCTTATTAGGTTTCTTAAATGCACTTCCATCATACGCAAAGCCTTTAATGTTTTTTGTAATCGTCTTATTGTTGGGTATGGTGTTCTATTTTAGCTTGTGCTCTTGACTTTCAAATGCTCGAAAAATTCTGAAATGCTTGTTAGGTTTGGTATGTTCATTTTTATTAAAGAAAAAATTGTAAAACGACTTTCCCACCAACTTGTCTTTGGTGCAACACCATTTTAAACAGTTGAACAAGTATCAAGAAGCCGCCGTGAGGGAAGCGCTCACCAAGCCATTTACTCTGATCCAGGGCCCTCCTGGTAAGTCCAAACGCTCATGCCATCTAAATTAACCTGATTCAAGCAATAAAATGACTCATGATGATATTTTTCATCGCTCGGTGACAGGAAAGCTATTTCAGAGCTTCCCAAAGATTAGGCGAAGCACTGATGTCCAGTGTATAGTTGTAGGATTCATCATTTTCATCATCATCATCATCATCATCATCATCATCATCATCATCATCATCATCATCATTCCTAGACTGGAAATCAATGCCACTCTGCCCGCCATTTAATCTTAATCACTTCACCAAAGACTGAAGAGCCCGGTATCTCTTGCGATTGTATCGGGATGAGTATTGGTTCTCCTTCCTCCATTTGGGCACAGTAGTCTTCAGAGAAGAATATTAGAAATGATCTTATCTTTGGCTGTGAAGAAGAGGCCTGCAAAGCGAGCTCTCCTCTTTGCCACGCTCACGATCATGGAGATCGGTGGAATTTCTCCGTAGATCTGGGCTTTGGTAGAATGATTCTTCCAAGACAGGTTTTGGACCCACAGCAGTACCCTTGTGCGTGTAAAATACCATAACTTCAGATAATTATTGGGGCGCCCATATTCAACTTTGTATCAGCAGCATCCACTGTCCTACCAATCTTTGTTGTTTTTGTTTTTTGCTTCTTTCTCTGTTTTTTCTTATATTAACCTCAGGCGTGTGGAGATGACTCGACATCTGGGGTGAATACGTTAAGTCAAAATGGCACCTTCGTCAAGTACCGTAGATATACTAATAAAACAATTGTATTCACCCAGGTACTGGTAAAACTATCACGGGGGTACACATCGCTTACTGGTTCGCACAAGGAAATAAAAGATTAAAATCGTACAAGGTTTGGTAAAAGGACACTGGAGCAACCGAGGTCGAAGGAGCTTACAAAGCACCACCCCAAGTCCTGTATTGTGGTCCTTCCAACAAATCTGTAGATGTCGTCACAGGTAGGTGTATTTCCTTCATATCCAGAAGGAGAAAGGTATGCAGAAATATCAGTGACGACAGGCTCCGAATAAGGAAAAAATATTCTGAACCACACGCCCACATACACCGTTCCCCCAAAAAAGAAAGAATAAAAAACGCGTCTTCGATACAGTTTATATGTTCACGTTATTCGCTTTTTCTATGCACATTAAGTTCGCGCATAAATAGATGTACCGCCACGATTTGGATGTAAATAGGCTAGTCCATGAAACGACCACTTGAAAACTAATTCTCTCCAAAATCTGTTGGAATAGAACTAAGAACCGAGAACATCAGAGCTTGGCAGTGTTTCGAACACACAGTGACCAAGAATTAGAAAGAGCTTTCTTCAGTAGTGGCCGAGTTATGTTTCGTTTTTACCTATTGGTTGCTGACTCGTAAGGGCAACCGACTTAGAGTTGGATGCACAAGCCAGGCGTCTGCACTCTATCTTATACAAAGTAAACGTGCATAATTATTGTGCATATTTCAGGTATTTCGAATGAGAGCCGATTACATTCCTCCAAAAACGCAATTGACGCTATCTAGAAAAGGCCTTAAAGGCAACATTGCCTCTCTCAGGTTGACAGCTATCAATCCGTATTCATAGATCCCCCTCTTATTTTTTCCTGCATGTTTGTGTAAATGTGTGTCTTCTATATGCATCATTTGTATCAATAAAGTATTAAGTTTAGGCGCTTGCATCTGCTTTGTGGCCTCAATGGCAATGTAACATCTACAACAACTTCCTCTACGGTCAGCAGCAAGCTTTACCTAATAGATAGAAAGGTGGGGACAAAAATGTCTTGTGCTTTGCTCCTCGGCCATGAGTTGTTTTTACTTCCAGGGTGACCAATAAATTTCTTTGAAAATTTTAGTCGAATTAAAGGGCTCCGCTCAATCACGAATTTTCGTCAAAGCCGTCTCGCTGTCTCAATTTCTTTAAAAATCCAACAGTCCTAACAAATCGTCCGGCTCGCAAACAATCGTGGTCTCCCTTCGTCCCCTTCCTCCAAAGATTGATTTCTTAGTCCCGTCAATCGTCTTAGTTATGCCTAACGACACCCCGAGAGTTCACTCATTATGAGCTGATAATACCATGCATGTACTCATTCTGCATAGCTGTCGGTTAAACAATTAATATGAACCTGGATTTTCGACTATATATTGAGGACTATATATTGAGTACATCCGATCACTACCGCGTTTTCGTTGTGCAAAGATACCTAAGAAACAGTTATATCTCATAAGTTATCTTCTGTCAGTCAGCGGAAAGCGGATTCAGTTATTATTTCGTTCGCTAATATCAACATTACTGAATAAAGTGAACAACCATTGACACGTTGTGCTTTCAAAGTCTTTCTGTTTGTTTTATTTGATTCCCGTCAGAATCATTGCCGGGGACTTTGACCTGGTTGGTATTGGCGTCTCTGCTTCCAGGTACAACTTGGACTTTACGTCTTCCAGGCTCGAAGATCATTTTTCTGAATTCTTTTTTGAATAAAGGATTCATTCCAGCATATATGAACGGGTTAATTGCATTTGATAAATACAGAAGAAACATGCAGAGAAGTTCAACGTTTCTTGGCATCTTCGGAACGAGATAAAAACGCTTCAAAACAACGATGACCCAAAAGGGAATCCAGCATATCATAAACGCAAACACAACTGCGAAGAGAGATTTGCTGACTTTGATTTCACGTCTGCTAATACCAGTGTTTCTGTCGCGACTATAGATCGTGGCCGACACATCTGCGTTGTGCTGTCGGATCATCTTTGAAACTTTGAAATAGCTGATGACGGTTGTTATCAGCGGTGTTAAAAAGAGAAGAGTGAGGACGATGCCGTAATGAATCATTTTGCCAGACTCGCTGAGGTGGACGATAGAGCATTGGGCATAGCCTGGGTTGAACCCGTATTCCTGAAGACCCGCCAACCGTGGGACAACGGTGTAACAAGCAATAAACGCCCACACAATCGCGAGAATGGTGTGGGACTTCCTCGCTGAAAACAATCTTCGATACTGCTGGGCTGACTTGCAGATCCTCACGTAGCGGTTAACTGCTGTCAAACCCATAGTTACGGGTGACACATAGATAACAAACAAACTGAAGAAGGCATGAAGTTGGCAAACCATTCCGCCGAAATTCCATTTGCTCGTTATGAGTACACCAACGGCAAGAGGCATTACAAATGTGGCCGAGAGTAAATCGCTCACAGCCAGAGCAATGATGTATAAGTTGGATGATGTGCGCAGTCGATTGTTCTTATAGATGGAAATGCAAACCAATGCATTTCCTGTTAGGGACAAAATGTTCAGGATTACAAGCGATGAGGCTTCCAGGATGGTTACAAACAGGCTGCGAGAATTCAAGTCGTCTGCCATCTTGGCTCTTCTCTGAAAAATTATTCTCCTCGACGGGGAATTCTGTGTTTACTTGATGTCCTGTTGATTAGGTTGACGATGTTTGAATCAATTTTGCTTCAAAATATGAATATTTGTTTTCTCAATGTCTTCTTAGCCACCTTCTTGACGAACTTGTATGTCAGCGTGTCTGAAAATGTTTGCCTGTTATGACAGTTGCATGGGTTTGTTTGACTTCGGAATATAACAACCGATTTAACTTTGAACTTTTGGGCTCTTGCTTGCTTTTCTTAGGTTTTCTTTTCTCGTGTCGATCTTTTTTATAACTGAGATAAGGTAATATATATCGCATAGTGTACATGTACATACCTGTTTTGAAAATCAAGGTAGCCAGTCACCACTTACTTCCTTTTGTGGGTGTAAAAATTGCGCGGTTAATTAATTCATGCGAACATAATTAATAGAGGGATAGATAGATAGTTTATTGAAAGGAAATGGTTATGAAACCTAGGAAAGTTCGTTGTTATATGTTTTTGTTTGCTATTTTGGGGGGTGACCATGCACAAATAGCAATAGGTGGTTACGCGTGTTCATGCAACTAACCAATAGAAACATTGCGATTGCGTATAATATGCATGAATTACAAAAAAGTGACTTTTTTGTAATTCATGCATATTATACGATTGCAAAAAAAAAGATGTGCACTGTCATGGCCGGGATTCATAACTATTTCCTTCTATTAACTATGATGCGAATGAATATGCATCAAACACGTCGCATCTGGATACCTCTTGTTGCAAACTTGGGACAAAGGCTTTCTTTGGAAGATGAGATTTGATCAAAGGGCGATAACTGAGTCAACCAGCAGAGAGGAAAAACGCGCTTTGTTTCTAAATTGATGATGCACCGACAATAAAGCAATCGGCGTTGAACCCGTTAACGCATTTCAAGCGTAATAACCTGTCATGGTTTGCTCACTACTATGTATTTATAACTCCTGAGCAGATGTTTTTAGAACAGTATCCAGAGCAATAAGATAAAACGGACTCAATAAATAGCCAGCCAAAAATATGAATTTCACTACAATCATCCGACATCTACTTTAGAATATACGGCGGGTGTCAAACATATTTGAACAAACGTATGCTGTATTGGTATAAATGCTTCGCCTCTGTTCAAGGCGATCACTTGAGGACAAATAGTACCGCTTTGCAAGCCAAAATACAGATATTATACTATTTCAGCTCAAATCATTACTCAAACAAGACGCCTAGAGGCGTTCACGCGGGATGTGTTCGTCTATATAAGCATTAAACTTTGAACGGCTAGCGAGAGTCACAATCCGTTTGAATGAGCAGCCAAAAAAGGAAATACAAACACGGATTGAGTACAGTATTACAAACGGTGTGACTTGTACCTTGGAGAAAAAATGTAACACAATTTGGGTTGATTAACTTGTTGGAAACGTAAAAGCGCCAAAAAAGGAGTCTGGCGTTCTGAAAGTGTGCTTTGAGGGCATTTTTGGTTATACCACTAGCATGTTTTATATAATTATATTATTTTACACAGGGCTGGTGTGATGTCTTAGCAAATTTTTACCGACCAAATATTTAACAATTAGATCATGAGCTCTATATTTCTGTCGCGTGATAGCTAGGATTTTGCTAGGATTTTGGTTTGTTGACATAGATCGAGTAAAATAACAAAATTCTGGGAAAAAAAGACACCAAAAACAGACAATAAGTTTTATTGAATAAAAAAATTTATTCAGCCTGTATCTATGCCTAAAATGCAAACGCGTTCAGTTAGTAAATGTACGCGACGGCGAACAAAGTGAATCTTAAGAGATGAGTTACTTTGAAGCACAATTCATTTGAATCGTTTCTTGCAAATTTCGCTAAAATTGCTTTGAATACAACGAATCGATGAATTAAAAATAAAGCACCGTAAAAATTCACATTCAAACCTGTAATATTTGGGAAGGTGGATTCCAAGAAGCGCCCAAACGATTCGGAGAAAGTCTAAAATTCTGGCGATGACTTGTTGTGATTATTCCGGTCTACCTCGCTGAAACCACAATTTGTTTGATCCTCGAAGAGGGATTTCTTCGCTATGAACTGACCAATTCCCACTTTTCTAGCTGCCGAGTGTTCCTTAGAACGTTTTCTTCCGATTTACCGTTTCAAAAAGCTGTGCTTCCCTGTTCCAAGACCGGCATACATTCACCCGTGCAATAAGCGGCCGCCATTTGTATTTGAAATTTGATCTTCCATGCGGGTGACTAAAACCTTTCTCTCTACCACTCCCCAAGTTTTCCACCTTGACCTGGCACGTGAACCCATGATGATGAAAAGCCAATGAAATCGCACGATTTTCTTGAGAGCCAATGAAATCGAATCATTCTCTAGAGACTTCCCGCGGGATACGCGAAACTTTAAAAAACATTGCAATTTGTGGCTACGATGAAAACAACGAAATCGACCGAAACCTCAAAGCGGTCTGCCTTTGGCCATCCCGCGTAAAAATTCTTAAAAAGCAAATTACAATTTAAAACCAGCATTACCATCCTGTAGCATCTTTCGTGGTCTCATAAAATCCATTTAAGTCCGCGGTTCGGCGTCAATGTTTGAGCGGAATTTAGGAATTTACTATTGTTTATTAAAACAAAGGTCTTGTTTGTTTTCATCCGAAAGTAAACTGAAAGGCAAATGAGGAAGTTCGCCCTGTTGTGCACATGAAACGTTAGTCTCAAATTATACAATTCGGAAACGACATGAATTGTTTCGCACCTGAGAAGTCATAGCGATAAAGCGACATGATAAGCGACATGAACCTTTTCATGACTCCTCTCTAGCAATTGCAATTTCCATAATTATTAAGAAAGTCAGCTTGACAATGTAAATTAAGCGCTAGTTTTGTGTAATAATAGTGAAAACTTGTGAATAACTTGTGAAAACTTAACTTGTGAAAGCTGTAATGGCTAGTCTGACAACTGTTGTTTCGTCGCTGCCAAGCGACTCTTCAGAGACCTTCCTGATGTCTGGCAAACTCGTTGAGCATCTCGCTCAAAAATGATAGTAATCATCATAATCACCTCGCTCAAAATGATAATAATCATCTTTGACGGCTGCCAAGAATTCAAGTTAAAAAAAGCAACAAAAAAAAAGCAGAAATATTAAAAAGATAAAACTAAAATCAACAACTCGGCATTTCCTCCCCGCCTACAAATTAGTCCTTTCGAAATTTTTATTTCAAGTTCCCCAGATGCAGTTACCACTTCGTCTTCTACACCACTAAAATTAAACCTTTGTTTGAAAGAGTCTTTTCATGGCACACCGAATTCATACGTAAGAAATTTTTGTGGCTTTTATTCGCCTTATGTCCAACAGCAATCGCGATCTCCGCGAAACCCATTTCAATGCTGCCTTGATGCCGAATTCCGCCCCGGTGATTAAGAACAAGCTTGCAGAATGTTATTTTACTTATGTTGGGCAAACTAAAAGATCTCTGAAAACCCAAAGAACGAATAACAAAGGGACACCAGACAGTTTGTTTCGGTGAAACACCTGTTCCACTAAACCACCACAGAAATCCAGTCTGAATTACATTGCAATGACTAGTGACGTTCAAACGTTTTTATCACTTGGAAAGTAACTCCCGCGCTTTTCGGAGAGACAAATACGAGGTTATTTAAGAGAGCAAAAATGGTATTTTAGAAAGTCAGCATCAGCTTCGAAATTCAGAATGTTAGATTCTGTCCCCTAAAACTTCCTTCGACTTAAAGTTTTACATTCAATGTATCCTAAACAGGTCAATCTCTCCCAACTTAAAGAAATAAATAAACCTTTTTTCTAGAATAGACAAAACAGTACGGTGTGTCGATTTTGATATCTTTCTTTCGGTGCTCTAGGAGTGTGTTGGTTGCGAGGGAAGTTACTTGTTGGGTGTACTTGATTTCAATTTCACCCCAAGACGTAAAAATCACCATGACGCAACCCCTTTAAATACTGTTTAAGTGTTTTCGTTGGATGCCATCAAGCACAATATAAGACTACAATAACTTTCAATGGATTTCTACAACGCGACAGGTTTCGGACGTCAGGCTGATGTGCCATTGTTTGGTCTTCTCGACTAAGTTGACAAGATAAATTGGTGACCGTAAAGAAAATCAATATATAAATGATAATAATAATAATAATAATAATAATAATAATAATAATAATAATAATAATAATAATAAACTCTATTTATATAGCGCCTATATCACTAGCTGTTCTAGGCGCCTTACAACACTG
The DNA here is from genome assembly GCA_016490735.1 of Pachyseris speciosa. Lineage (NCBI taxonomy): Eukaryota > Metazoa > Cnidaria > Anthozoa > Scleractinia > Pachyseridae > Pachyseris > Pachyseris speciosa. The sequence continues at coordinate 1,083,247 of JAEMWC010000033.1, read as the reverse complement.
ACCGGGGGACTTTGCCAGACTGCTTATAACGCAGTTTACAATTAATGAAGTTGAGTATGAGTGCCCCCGTAATATCAATATCAAATTAAGACAGACACTACGGGTGGTCACTGCCAGAGTTTTGTTACGTCCCTAGTGGTTCTTTTACGTCCCACAGAATCAGAGAATTATGAAGAGTTGTGAGACGGGGCCTACGGTTTATTGTCCTTATCCGAGAAGACTAGAAAGTCTAACCGTTTGTAGATGTAATTACAAAGGCAGCACTTTCTCCTCAATTATTTTAAAGACCCTGAGTGTTGGTCCGGCCGGGGTTTGAACCCGCGACCTCCCGCACGGTAGTCCGGTGCTCTACCACTGAGCTAACCGGTCGGCGGTCAATAGCTGATTTGACCGACTGCTTGCCCTTCGTATTAGTCTGGTGGCTTAGCGGAATGATCGTGACAGACTGGACAAAAGTGCCAAAATTTGTGCACATGTAGCTCAGCACTAGTTAATCAATTCTAGGATGGGTGCCCAATCCAATCGCCTATCGTTCTCATTTCATTAAGCAATCAAATATCTCACGTAATAGCAATGATGGGGTACCTGTGGTGCAAATAACAAAACATCGAATTTTACTATTAATGTCAAGAAAATAATAAATAACCCTTTTAATCTACAGAATTTCAAATATTCAAAAGGAGAAATAGTTATTGCGTTCGAGAAAGGAGAACGCACACCTTATTTCGTGTTGGTTGCCTTGTGTTCCTTGCGCTTGGTGTTCCTGTGCACGATAATACTGTAAGGACAATACTGTAGGGACTCCAAAATTATTTTACAGGAGCGAATAGTCGGGAGGGGTCGAGAATTTATCGGGGGAAGTCGGAACTTAAAGTCGGAACGGTCGGGTAGGCGTATTTTCCGCTGAGTTCCTTGTATTACACTACGGTAACCAGTTTCCGTTTTCATCCCGAGAAAGACTTGTTTTGAATTTCGCTCGCTTTTCTTTGCTGTTAATTTTTTTAGCTACCAAATACATTGTACTTTCGAGTTTTCTCACAACCATAACAGCGCCAGGTAAACATGGAATATGTAAATATGCTTTTCGGCCTACACATGACTGGCTTTCGACGATGTGAAAAGTACGGTGCTCCAAAGCTACTCTTTTGTTTTGCTTAGAACAAGCGCTGTTAACATTGTGGCAAAAAGGTAAACAATGTTTTATTTCACGCAGGCAAAGAAACTGAAACGTTGTTTTGAAATATCAAAGTCCGCGGAATGGTACGGTGCGAAACATGATCTAATGAAACATGATTACTCTGTTTGCCTAGCACGTGACATAAATCTGCCACTGGTAAAATGCTTTCTACCGCTTTCCGTGAACTTTCCGTTGGTTAAGGCCCTGTTTACAAGCAGGGAAGGTAACCTAGTGCTAGGGTTACCCTAGCAGGAAGGTCAAAGATGGCCCAGGTTTACAAGCAAAATTTCAAATGTAGGGTTATTCTGGCACCCAGGACAACTGAATCGCAAACAAAATGGTCGACAAGAAAAGAGTTCTGCTAAGTACTTCGATTCTCCTTTCGTGCTGCCTGTTATTGCTCCTTTCGAGTGTCATGGAATGGTGTTATGTTATCTTTTTTTTTCTAGACAGCGACAACAAGTTACAATACAATACTTCACTCGCGCGAATGGCTTGAATGCAACATTTGAAACGGAAGAGTGATTCGACGAAGAAGATCATGAAGAAAACTTAGCCGTACAGATCATTGTTGGAAGAAGTTTTTCGAGGGAAGGATGCTTACCTACCTTGCACTTGAAATGTTTTCTGTTTAGCTGCCTTGTAAACACGTTGATAACAAAACAAAAAAAAAAAGCGAAGAAATGTGGGAGCGCTAGGGTTACCCTACCTGCCTGTAAACAGGGCCTAAATCAAGACCTCTGTCGAAGTAATCGGCAAGAATCAGGAGGGAGGGGGCGACTCTATTGTTCTTTGATAGCCTAGCTTGACCGACTCCTCGCTGCCTCCTCGCCTGACTCCTCGCCTCCGCTTGGCTTGTGCAGATTAGCGTGAGGACGCCATAGAAGTAAGGACAACAGTGATTAAAAGAAAGACAAAATACTAGAGCTTATATCGCTTTTGTTCGCTAATTGATCGTAAGTCTGTACGCTTTGTTGTTGTTTTTAGCTGTTTGTTTAAACTCGTGTATTTTTTGTGCGTGTAATTTTGTATTCTTGTTGTGTTTGTGTTGCGGGTTTCGTAGCAGGACCGCCATCTTGCCTGCGGTATCACCGAAGTCAACGTAAAACATTTGGATTTTTCTTTAAAAGTACGTAACCATCAGCCTCCATAAAAGGAGGTTTCATACACTGATCATTTACGTTTACATTTTTTGTTATTCTGTGTCGATTGATTCAGCCGTTCTTCATATCAATCCGTTTGAGTTGAGGGTGTTGATTACCCCACAAATTTCTGTGCGGTTTGAACGATTGTTGGCGGTCCTTGACCACTTCTGTTTGCAGTTTTCAAGCCTTTGCTTGGGACTATTAACTTTGTGTCTTATCTTCTTTGCTTTGTTGTTGTTTTTGTGGTATTTGTACGCTGTTAATGTGCATTTTATTACCTTTAATCTTGAAGCAGTCTTGAAACTTCGTGTTGCAGTGAGTTTGCTCTCTGTTGCAATTGTTGGGTTGGCTTCAATACCGGTGTTGCTGTGGGTGTGAGGTTTGATTGTTGGCTTATGTTGTGGAGTTTTGTATTTTGCTCTTTGCCGCAATTGTTGGGTTGGCTTACCGTGTTCATGTTGCTGTAAGTGTTCGTTGAGAAATTGCAGTAGGCACCCAAGAATTATCTGGGTTTGGTATTATTTGGTTTTGTCATAAATTTGGTGTATATACCCTGTGCTGTCGTTGCATTTTGTTGAATTGTGCGGTCAGATACCATAACACTTATTTTACTGAATAATATAAGACTTACTCTATAATTATAACAAAGAAATAAATACAAAAACAAAACAAAAACGTTATACAATTAGAATATAATAAGAATAAGAATAGAAACGATAAGAAAATAATAAATGTTACAAACAAGAGTTACAAAGTAGTGCAATCAAATATATCAGTTAGTTATATAATTATATAACTGCAGAAAACAAACCAACAAAGGATGTTGAATGAAAATATGGTATTACTTTTATTTTTGGTCACAGCAATTTTGTTTTACAATTTAGTGTTTGACGTTACTTGGCTTGTTCCTGAACAATGCCACTACATTATGCATGGTGTAATAACAGTGCTGCATCGCCATGTTATAATGACAGCTCTTTCGTGATGCTTTCCAAAATTTACAAGGCTGCCCTATAGCCTTTACATCACCTCTGATGACTATCATACTCCAACTAAAAAAACACCACTCCAGTCCAGTGTGGCTGGTGTTCTACAAACACATGGTTTCAAATTTGGGTGTAGTTGAAAGGTTACTGTTATTGTTATTAAGCTTCTTTTTTTTGCAGGTTTAGATTAAGGCAATTCCATCATACTATCCTTGCAAACTTATTTTATTCAACTTTTACTATTACATGTATGTGTATTGTGATCACAATTTTTGTCCTAATGAACTGGGAAATGATGTGCAGAACATGTTCAAAGCAAATTGTCAAGTACAACAAAGACTCAATTACATATTGGAAATCATACTGTGCCCTGCAGTTGTTCTTCTGAGGTTCTTTTTGTCCCCACTTGAACCACTTTACAAAACTTGTTTACCTGTCAAGCCACAATCAAAATTCTCCCTTGTGCAATATTTTTGGAGTCTAGCATCAAAAGTTTTTCTCTCCACTGTTATGACCACATGTCTCCTGCTTTATTACAGCATCTTGTTAAACCTTGGTACTACTCATAGACAAACCCTGTTGGCGGTGTCCAAACATTATTCTGTTACCATGTACTCAGCAGGCATTTTACTCATTGTAATAGCAGTTGGTGAAAACTTTGATGCTACCTCCAATGATTCCACAGGCATTCCCCTGTTCTTCCCAGTTATCTACCTTTTACTTGGTCTGATGTTGGCTTATTCTTGTGTCAAAATGTTTGAATTTCACCACCTTGGTTTTCTCTTTAGTATGGTCCTCAGGTCTAAAAGATTTGTTACATCTATTTTTGTTATAGATGTAACAGGAAAGTCACTCTCCTTTACCTTTGCACCATAATTATGCAACTGTTTTGGACTTGTGATCACAAGTTAATTCCAAATTTAACTTTAGTTAACAAGTGATTTATACTGGCTATCAAACTGTGGTAAACCTTTGCACAATTTTGTGCCATTAAAGGAAATAACAGGGGTGGCAATCATGAATGGACATTTAACTGGAGGTGTAAAGTGTTGCCTAAAGGGCTGTGAAAATGAGGCAGGATCCCATAAATTTGACAGCATGATTGGGAGGTATGAAATGAAATGTAGCCCTCAAGACCTTAGTGTTAACAAGGAAAACAACACAAATCTAAGGGTGTGTGATAAACAATATGCAAGTTTAACATCCAGGGCCCAGTTGCTCGAAGCATGGTTAGCACTAACCAGGGTTAAAAACCATGTCAACCTATAGGTTTTAATACATCTTAACCAATGGTTAGCACTAACCATGCTTTGAGCAACTGGGCCCAGAGGGATAAGCCTGCTAAAGGTAAAAGTTCCTCAAAATCTCGAAGTGATGACCAGCTTGACATTCTAAAGGTAAATCCTTGCATTGTGACATGTTCACAGTGCAAAAATGAGGTATGCCTTTCAAGCGACCTTCCCTGCAAAAAGAACATAAGTGTATTTAAAAACCAGTTTATTGTGGCATGTAACTTTTTGGATGAACAGAATGGTAATAAAACTGATTTTGTGGTGACCTTTATAAACACATGGATTCTCATGATGAATCTCGTGTAAGCTACATATGCATGTCATGCCAGCCTTTCTTCCTTAAGTCTGTTAAAAAGGAGGATGAGTATAGGAAAGCTCAAATTATGTTTGAAAAAGCACAAAGATGTGAGAATCCCACAAGTGGCTCTGATCCTGTCACTGACATTAAACCACCTGCAGGATTTGATGATTCCATTCAAACATCAAATTAGAAGATTGATGACACAGAAGAAAAATATGAGTTGCCTGTAGTTTCCCAATTAAAAGCAGGGATTTTTACAGAGGGGTTATTACAGCTCCTTAAAGAATACAGACCAATGACAAGCGATGAAAATGAATGCTATGCTCATGGAGAATATCTCTCTGAGCCTCTACACCCACATGCATACAAAATCTTTCAATCTGTTCTTCATGCCATCTTTCCATGGACAATAACATTTTCAAATTCAAAAAACAACCAATGACAGTCTGGAGGTTGTTATTTCTAAACCAAATATAACAAATGATGTTGGTATACCAAACTTCTTTTTCCTTCCCTCGAAATTATCTATTGCAAGTGATGACATATGTCATTTTACAGTACAAATCCTGGGAACAGGGTGAATTGTGGGGAACTCCCACACATCATCTTTGAGCCAAATATTTTCAAATCTGCTCTTGATGTGATACTGAAAACAACTGATGACTTACATGTTTCACTTTGTCCTGGTATCAATGATCCAACACTGATTAATACTGGTATTGCTGAAAGTAAGAAAAAAAACCTTTGTCATACCAAGTTGACTCACAAGGGTCATTGCAAAAACACCCTTCACCTGACACAGCTCATGATTTCTCATGCTGAACTCATACACCGGTAATCAAAGAAATTGTTGAAAAACACACAAAACTGCTTTCACTTACTGACAATAAGACCAAACTGGTGAACATCAAAGCTATTCTTCAGCACCACAACATCTCCATACCACCAAACATGAAAAAAGCGGACTTAAAGGTACTTTTACTGCAGCAAGTGTAATCCAACCTCAACTGTACCTATAACATTTGTATCTGATTGCAGCATAGAGAATTTTACTGCAGCTCCCAAGAAAAACAGCTGCAACAAGACCCCTCAACCACTAACTGACTTTGTCCCTGTGACTTTTGTAAATGATTCAATGATCAACTTGGTGAAAACACAGGAAACCATCAAGCTATCAGAAAGTGAAAGTATCAAACGACTGGACCTAACACCAATGAAACATGGATATACAGTACACCTGTATATCCATATACTGTACACCTGAAAGACACCCACAAAGAAACAAAAAGGAAACAAATCAACGCACAATCCACCAACAGAACTACAAATGACAGTGAGGAGAGAAGAAGTAGAAGACCTACCCCATTAAGCAATCCAAACTGAAATCATTCAAACAAATGATTGGTGCTCTGAAAAAAAAGGTACTTTCCCCACCAGTGATAGTGAAGATGACTTTGACAAATACTTTAAACTGTTAGATGATTTAAAAACATTTTTCCAAAAACTTGATGAGCTCACTGAAAGTGAAAAGCAATTTATGTCCACAAAATTGTACATGTCTGACTTCTTTGACAAATCAAATGACTATCAAATGGTAAAAACAACAGAATTATGGGAGTACAGAGAATTTGGGTGTAGACAAAACGTGGACCCCCCCCCCTTCTGGACCCCCTTTCTGGACCCCCTTCTGGACCCCCTTCTGGACCCCCTTCTGGACCCCTCGATTTTTCTGTTGGAAAATAATAAATGATAAAAAAATAGTCTTCACTTTGGATTTCAACTTTGGTCGGTTCGTTAATAATTACAGACAGTATTACAGTAATCGCGAACACTACCACAGTCAATCAAATGAAGAATGATCCTACAGTTGTCATTGTCAAAAACTATCCTTTTTTGTTTGGATTAGAATAACACTACAGCAAAAAGGTGAGCAATGTTTCTTCCACGCTGACAAATTATAGTCGAAAGGTTGCTCTGAAATATCATGGAGCCGTCAAATCCGCCGAATGGTACATGATGGAGTGAAATATGATCACTCTGGTTGCCTAGCACGTGACATAGATCTGCCAACGATAAAAATAATAACTTTCACATTCTCCGAAAGCCAGTTGAAAGCCGAACAGCAATTTGTGGATTTAACTTCTATTTAACCTTTGCGAGAAAATTCTAAAGTATTTGGTAACAACAAAAATCAGCAAGGTAAAGTCAGCAAAATTCAAAGCAAGTCTTTCACGGGATGAAAATGGCAACTGTGAGGATCAATCTTCATTTGATTGACTGTGGTAGTGTTCGCGATTACTATAATACTGTCTGTAATTATCAACGAGCCGACCGAAGTTGAAATCCAAAGCGAAGACTATCTTTTTATCATTTATTATTTTCCAACAGAAAAATCGAGGGGTCCAGAAGGGGGCTCCACGTTTTGTCTACACCCAGAGAATTTGACAGATCACTAACACCAAAATCTGGAAATGATCAGGATCACTTGGAGCAAGTCAGACATTTCATTTTAAAGAATGGTTTCTAATAAAGAAAAGTCTAAGGAATTTATTTTCCCACAGAATATAGGATTGACAGTACTAAGCTCCTTGCCAGTTTAATTTATGAAAATTATGTGTACCTAAGTACGAAATAGAAATCAAGGTAGCCAGTTGCACTGCTATGTAGCATTATTGGATACCTAAATTGAATCCGTTTTTTTTTTGGTAAAAACTACTACTTTAGACGGTATCATTTACAAGTTAAGTTAAAGGCTCGAAAATAAAAATGTACTAGCAAAAGAAGAACACTTACCAAATCTGCTGGTATAACATACGCCTGTTTTATCCGTTCGACCGCTTTCAGATCTTTGAGGAGATTGATATGGCGAACCATATGAGGTGAAGATCTGAAACTCCACGCACACAAATCCTAATATATCCTTTGCTGAACCTCCTATTCTTGAGCCTAAAAGACCTTTCCTTGTGGCGCATTGCCCCTCGAAAGTTCAACCGGCTTATAAGATCATTCGACAACTGTGAATGACAACAGAAACGTTTCGTTAAAATTCATCCAACTTTTTAGAGTTTTGGTCGACAAATAAGCCAAATAAAGGAGTCCGATAACATATAAAACCTCATTATTGGCAAACGTAAGCAGGTTGAGCGGGATATCCATGGAAAAATCTTCATTTTTAACAGCGCCTTCTTCGAAAGTTTTGGGCGCCATTTTGATATCATCCAACCGAAACGTGACGTCACACTGGCAATGAGGAGTGAACCACCGATTTCCTTGGAGACGCCCCCTCCCTCCTGGCAAGAATACAGCTTCAATATGGCTCAGAAATTGAAAACGTATGTACAGTGAG
>JAEMWC010000033.1:1040000-1070000 GCA_016490735.1 Pachyseris speciosa | reverse complement strand
AGCACGAGATTGTTACTGATAATCAATGTTTTCTTTCAGAATATCTGATGAGAATCCCAAGTTTGAAGATTCTACGAGGTTACAGTGATCAACTCGAGCAAAAGGAATTCCCAATCCCCAACAAACTAAACCCAGCGAGAACCACAAGGAGTGATGACGAGCTAAAGATTTCCAATGAGAAAATAAGGTCGGTCTCTCTTCACCACGTGATTCGCAGCGAAAATTGTCCGTATGCACAGGAGTTGCGACGATATGAGGAGGGCTTTGCTGAAGACAAAAGAGGTGAATTGATCAGCCAAGAAGATGTCAATAAGTATTGCAAAGTAAGTGAAATAGTTAATATTGCTTAAAAAATATCTTGCGAAATCGTACGGAATATCGCCCGAGTTGGCAAAAATCGGGATTAAATTCCGCAAGCTAGAACAGGATAATTGTTTTATTATTCAAGACACTAAACAACAAAGCACAGTTTACTGAGTTTATTCTAGAAAACAAAATCAGAAATTACTTATATTGCGGGGATATCTGTTGAGTACGAGCGACAAATATAGAGTGCAGCATGACCATGTAACACATTGTTACAATGTGTTGAATGGTAAAGGAAATCATAGCTCAACTCTTTATTATATAAAAATACGAATTTACCTTTCTCTCAAATACCGTAAAAGCTCTATTAAGCCCCCTCTCTAATATGCCCCCGTTTGGAAGTCGGTTTTTGTAATAAGCCGGTCCCCCTTCTCTAATAACCCCCCCTCCCCCCTTTGGAACATGAGATTTTGTAATTAGTCCCTCCTATTCCCTCTTACGAAGTACACTTTATGAGATCCAGTTGGTTTGTTTTCAAGCAAATATTCACACAAACACATAATACTGTTTCCTGCTCTGTATTAAATAGTAAACTTTGACTGCAGTCGTTTGAGTTTTGTACAAAAACTATTTCAAGACGAGAACTGAAATAAGCCCCCCCCCCCCTCTCTATTAAGCCCCCCTCTCTAATAAGATCCCCGTTAATGAGGCCTGAAATTAAATAAGCTCCCCGGGGGCTTAATAGAGCTTTTACGGTAAAGATAACAACAGTTAATAAAACTGTAGTCGTACAGCTAAAACGAACCATTTCCGTGAGAATCTTTTAATAAGATTGGTATATAGCAGCAGCGTTAGTTTCAGTCACACGATGCTTCAGCTTATACGAGTCCACCCCACTTGCTGTTTGTGAGTGGCTAAATAACAGCTTCATACAAAACCTTTCTGGCTAATAGCATTGTTGTGACGTTTATTTGAGAATAACACAAAGAGCGCTAGCTCCACATACAATTACTTACGCCCTTAACACGACCGTGCTTACATTATTGACAATAAGATACTTGGACGACTTACAATACGGTACATTTACAATACTGAAACAAATTGAGAAAAACAACTATTCCATTGTACAACTGCTTTTTCAGGCTATCATCCTTAACTAGCCTTAACAGGAGTTCCAGCGCATGTCTCGACTGACTATAAAAAAAAGTAGCAGTGTCAGTTTGTAATGTTTAATAAAGGAGCAGGAGTGTTTTATCAAGTTTAAAACACGAGGCGTAGCCGAGTGTTTTAGGACTTGATAAAACACGATTTGCGAATTTATTGAACGGCTTCAAAAGCTTTACTATACATCTATTGAATAAAGGGGATAGTTTCTAAAGAAACTGCATGTGGTGCTGCGTCGGTGGGGGAGTGAAACACGAGAATTTGGTACCTTGATGCAGGAAAAGGCCGGAGATCGACATGTATTGTTTGGAATGGCTAGGGAGATTAAAATGCCGAGCGACCGGTTTGGATACATCTTTGTCATCTTTCTCAACATCAATAAGATGTTCTCGGATGTATAACTTTTTGCATAATGTACAGGTTATGCAATGGATAATAATTGCGCAGGTACACGTGAAACGAACGATCAGTGATCTTAACAGATCGCTTAGGGCCCGATATTTTGTTAGTGTTTTGAATGAAAGGACAAGTCTTGCATCGCGAGCGCGCGCATTTAGTACTAGGTTGTTCAGTTGTTTTGAATGCGTGTCTTTATCAGATACAAAGACACTCATTAAAAATTAGTTTCGTATGTATTTCCATCATGAATTATTAATGAACTTTTTAAAGAGCGTATAAATAATACTTGGCTGACTGACTGACTGACTGATTAATTGATTGTTTGATTGATTGATTGATTGATTGATTGAATGATTGATTCATTCATTCATTGATTCATTCGGTGCAAAAACCTCAAAATGTTAAAATATTACAAGAAAACAATATACGAGGCGTATGTTTGTACGACAACAAATTTAAACAAACAAAAAACAAAAACGATCAAACATTTCATCCAACATCGTGATGGACGAGCATGTTTGACCGTTTAGTCACATCTCTCAACGTTGCATTTAAATGGCTTTCCATGTTTGATCTAGATCAAATATTTTCATCCAACATTTAATGTTGCGAACAAATGTTTGATCATTTAGCCACCCAACCAACAAAGCGTGCAACCAAATGAAACAAATAACGTCGAAATTTCAGCGATAATGCGCAAAAAATCGTTCTATGGACTCACTCTGTCTAGTGTTTGGTCAAACATTGTTTGTGCGTTTAACCACCCAACGTTATGTTTGACAAAAGCGATGTTGGATGAAAGTGTTTGATCGTTTAGCCGGGGCTTTAATCCTTTTTTACGAGGACTCATTGCGATTACGTGTTAATAAGATAAGCGCCGAAAAGTTTCTTAACGCTGTTGAGGCACAGACGTCGAAAAACAGTCAGCCAAGCGGAGTAAAAAGTCTCAAAACACTCGTTCGCGATCGCTTGCAAGCAAAACAGCAAAACAAACAAACAATTCAACTACTTCTTTGCCCCCAGAACGAGTGGAGATGATGGTTATTTATGTCCAGTCGAAAGAAAATACAAGTTTCATTCCTGATCCAAGAAAAGTAACAACGATTAGACCAAACTGGTTAAGCTTCAATTTATTTAATCCACATGTGATGTAGAGGTTCTTGAAAATACGTCTCCGCTTTAGTAAAAACACGAATATCCAAAAATAGCAAGCGGTTTGTCCAAAAGAAGAACGTCTTCCACTAATTATAAGTTTGAGCTACTCGTTCCTCCCATTAATGCATTATGCCGGTTAACCGCTAAGTGACATTTCTTGGTGAGCTGCAAGTTGCCGCGGTAAAGTGAAAGCCCTTGAAGCGTTGAATAACTTTGTTTTTCAACCACACAACCCGAGCGCCATGCAAGTGGATCCAAGTTTTAAGCTTTTCCTAAGAAAAATCTTCTGCCCTTCAGTTTTATTACTTGAAAATTCACCTTCCATTCATTGATTGATTGATTCATTCATTCGTTGGTTCGTTCGTTCGTTCGTTGGTTCGTTCGTTCGTTCGTTCGTTCGTTCATGGATTGACTGATCGATTGACTCACATTTAAGCCCCCGGTCTTTTTTGCTCACTAACATACCTTATATCCCCGTTATTAAAGTGACTCCACAAGCAAAACACTGGGCATTTGTTCTATTGCGTCATTCAAATGCAACGTAGTTCTGAGTGTGTTTAAATCTTGACGAAAATTTGTTTTATCTTTAACTTTTAGCAAAACTTTGCTGGTCATCTGCTAAAAATTACTGTTGAAACCTTTATTGTCTTGTGTACCCTGTATCCTCTGTTCAATTCCACTACTCATTTTGTTTAGATCTAGCTTATCGGACAAGCAGAACGATGGGCACTTGAGAATTCTGGAGCGCAAATTATCCTTTGCACATGCGCAACAGCCGGTAGTCATAGGGTAATCACATCTTGTGATAACATCCAGCAGTGTATTGTTGATGAATGTGGCATGTGCATGGAGCCTGAATCACTCGTGCCGATCACGTGCTCAGAAGCACGTCAAGTGGTTCTAATTGGTGACCATAAACAGCTGCAGCCGTCATGCAGGATCACGTGGCAAAAGCACTTGGCTTGAGTGTATCTATGTTTGAGAGACATTCAAAACGAGCATTGATGTTGAGGCTGCAGTACAGAATGGTAAGCGTGAATAGTCTATTTCCTCAAATAAACACCTCCCCGCGCCCAGCTCCTTTGAATCAGACAGTAGTCGGACGAAAATTTATTAACGCGCCATAGTCGCCAGTGCTGTATATCTCTCCCACAGGAACATGTGCCATAGCCATCCCTTTTTGATAGTTGCCACTTCTTAGGTCTTCTCTCGCTTAGACTCGCTTGCTTGGCTAGTTCGTCCTCTTGGATCGATCAAGTGAAGCCATTATCGGGCGTTATACTAGGCGGACTTGACCCTGGAGTTGACAATAGATGAAACGTTCCCCTATCAAGTTCGTTTGTTTTCAGAAAATTGTCGTTGATACACTTACAACCTGTCAGGTTACGGCTTCATTTATAGCCCACTCTGACTTTTAATCTTACAATCTAAAACCAAAAACAAATGAGGCAAAACACGCCAGATGAGTGGCCAGTATATGCAAGCCAATATATTGTTCAAAGCTCTTTTGCTGTGATGTTAAGCAGACCTTTGAGCTTAGATTTGTTAAATCAAAAAGTCTTTGCGTTACTTACTGACCAGGCTGAGCGAATAGGCGGAGCATTAAACAAATTTCATAAATCAACTTACTTCTTTTCCTTTTACTCTTAGCACAACGGAATTTGTGAATTGCCATCCAAGGCGTTCTATGATGGGAAACTCGAGACAGCTGAAGTAGTAAAATCCCGTTCTCCTAGCCCAGTTACCTTTTGGCGCGCGATGGTTTGTCGGAAAGTGTATCTCCCCATTGTTTTCTGCCATGTGGAAGGAGTGGAAGAATCCTCAGCCATAGCGACCTCGGAAAGCAACGAAGACACCAAGAGAAACATGAAAGAAGTTAGAAAAGTGGTATGCAGATGCTCATTTTCACAGCACGAAGAGATCCGAATACGGCTCTTTACTCAGGTCGCACACAATATAACTATTTGTACACAAAGTCAAATAAGCCGTAATATAAGGATCAGTATACGTCAGCCTATGCTTGGCACAGACTGAGGATATATGACCTGAGATGGGAAAACCTCATAATGATCATTAAAGCGTCCTTATACATTTAGTATTCCAACGTCGCAAAATTCATTTATTCCTTCGACGTAAAAATTCTCTGTCTGGATATTAAATGCCCATTAAATGCCGAGGTCACAAAACCAGTTTTATATTCCACTTACACTCAATACGTTTGGGCAGCCAAAAGTAATTATCTCTTTCCTATTGCCTCCGTTTGAAGGTTCAAGTGGCAAAATACCTCCTCAATCACCACAAACCAGTGCACATGTCAGATGTTGTCATACTTTCACCGTACAGAGAGCAGCGGAGCAAGATTAGCGAGCCACTGAGGGGCGCCTACTATGAAATTCAAGTCACGACTGTCACTAAAAGTCAAGGTAATTTGAGATTTTAATCACTAACAGTCATATTCTATATTTTGGAAGGTGGATGGTGAGCCCGTGGGTTTGGCTTTCTCCTTTTGTCAGTTTGTGAGCATTGCAATTTAAAAATCACACATTCTTCCGTAGATCTCCCTCACTATTAGTTCAACTGTTTGGAGTAATACCAGCAACAGCAACATTGACAAGTTACAACGAGTCCAAAATTTCGCTGGACGAATTATTCTGGGACTAAGAAAGTATGACCATATTTCGGATGGGCTGCGATCACTGAAATGGCTTCCTATTAGAGAGAAACTTATTCTAAACGATGCTACTATGATGCACAAATGTATTAACAAACTTGTTCCGGACTATCTTGCTGACATGTTCAAACTACGTTCCCAAGTCCATAATAGACAAACGCGATCGTCTGGTGCTTTGGATATACCCTTATGTCGCCTGTCAACAGGGCAGTGCTCTTTTGCTTTCAGAAAAGCCAAACTCTGGAACACTTTGAATGATAATATTAAGTCCTTAAAATGCCCCAAGAATTTTAGGCGTCATTTTAGGTTGATATGTATGTATGTATGTATGTGTCTGTCTGTCTCTCCGTCTGTCTGTCTGTCTGTCTGTCTTTCTCTGTGTGTGTGTGTGTGTGTGTGTGTGTGTGTGTGTGTGTGTGTGTGTGTGTGTGTGTGTGTGTGTATGCATGCATGCATGCCACCCCTGGGGTATCGCGATAGACTTTTTATACGCTCAAGAGAATTTAAGGCATGGCTCTTCCGTTGTTGCACGAAAAAGTTAGGGGGTGGTCTATCCTCTAAGACTTGACAACCTAAAACTTTGGCAGTCTAATAAGTTCGAATGTTGTCAAATTTATAGTGATGACGTATGCAAATAAAGTCACGTGACTTGTTACGGCCACAAAATTAACAAGAATTTGAGTCAAAACTGCGCCACTTAATACCAATTTTATTTTAACTTTCGTGCAACTAAATAACTCTAAAGCGGATATAGGAGCAAAAGATCTGTGACCGGACACCCTTAAATATTTCAATAATTTTGAAAATAAACTTTATTTTGGGTCCCAGTGCCCAGTCCCCCAGTAAAAGTGCATTGTTATTTCCGGCCGCTATTTTAAAATATCTCAATAGGTCTGGGCACAGATTGTGATGTACCTAATAGCCGAAAGGTTATAACGCTAACAGCAATCCGCAGAAATTAATAAAAACAAGTGGTGCGGTTTTGCTAAGAAGAATTTCGAGCTAAAAAATACCGCTAACGGATCACGTGACAATATTTGTCTTCAAACAACATTTAAGATTTTATGACTTATTGCTATCAATAATACTTGGTTAAAGTTATTCCGTGTTATGCAAATTGGTTTAAGAATTAGACCACCCCTTCACTTTTTTACGCTCTGCTTTCGTTATCGGAATGTGAAAATGACTGATGGACATTGTCCAAGTGCAAAAACATATTTTCACCATTGAGTGGCCTGTTAGTTAACGATTATGCGTATTTTAATTCAATTCAATTCTAGGAAGTGAATGGGATTACGTCATCATATCGTTGGTGCGCTCCTTGAAGAAAGACGAAATTGACCCAGAGCCCACTCTAAGCTGGCTTCGTGAGCATCTGGGGTTCTTGACAGATGAGCATCAAATGAATGTGAGGCTAACGCGTGCACGCAAAGGGCTTTGCATTATTGGTAAGAAATGCTCTTCTGTGTTAATAATAATAATAATAATAATAATAATAATAATATTTATAAGGCGCAAATATCTATATAAATATATTCAAATGCGGCTTAAAGCGTTTTTCCCCGGAATCATGTGTTCATGTGTTTTCTTCACAAGTTTCCGTCCCCAACACGTCAACTGCTGATTAGGGTTGGAAGGTTTAAAACTCGTGAGATGCAATTCTAAACTGTGCGCAAGTCCTTCTCTGAAAGGAGTATTTTATTCTTTACAGGAAACAAGCATCTCTTAGGCATGGATGAGATGTGGGGAAAGCTGTTACAGCACTATGAAGAAAATCATTGTCTTGTGGATGAATCGTGGCCTTGGCAATAAATAAACTTGAAGACTCTCAGGCGTAAACTTCCAGAAGTGATAATGCTTAAAATTTTGTTTGCGTTTTCATTTGGTCTTCTTTTATGTAGAAAAGAAAAGATACCTTTCTAACTTTTCAGAGGCAAAAACCAGAAGCAATTTTTATATCACAATAGAGCACTTAAACGTGCGTTTTCCAGTAATTTACGATCCGCTCTCTTCGAGGACAGATTGCTTTATTTGTAATGCTTTTCGAATGCGACTGATTTAGTACGAGTTACAAGCTCAATTTTTTAGAGGCATTTATTTTATCTCATTATCGCATACTTTGGACAGCTCGGTGTAGTTTTGTAGGTTCTTTGCTTTAAATAGTGCACGCTAAGACAATCGTTATGACTTAACTAAGATTAACTTTAATTATAAGTTACATTAGTAATGATTCAGTCTGCCTTATAAGTTTTAGCTTTTCAGTAGAATTCAGAGGAATCGAATTAAGTGTAATCAAACTGAGCCGCTAACCTGGAATTATTGTTTGTCTTTTATTGTTTGTTTGTTTCAATAAACCTTTAAAAGGGTATGTTATATATATGAACTAATTTCATTACCTCACCTAGCCTCTCGTTAATTATCAAATCAGGAGAGGCCCAAGTGAGTAATACCTTTGTTTGTATAACTGCCGCCCGGCATTGACAATAGACCTTCTTAGCTTGTAAATTGTGTTTTCCCAATGTAGACAACGTGATCTTCCCAAGGGGATTTGCCTCTTATCTTTTCATATATTATGTGTACATATGCACGTGAATAACGGGTGATACTAAAATAAGGAACGGGGATTGGCGAACGAGAAACGGAAAATGAGGAACGGGTAACGGAGAACGGGGAACCGGGAACCGGGAACGGGAGTCTGGGAACCAGTGTACAGCGGCAATCCGCAAAAAAATTCTAAATCGCGGAAGAAGGAAAATAAAACGGTCTGGGAACCAGTTTTGAGCACATGTCGTGCAAAGGTTGGAGAGGTCTTGGGCTCTAGCATAGTACAGTTTGTGAACTGTACGGAAAGGTAAACATTTTGCCAATTTTTAACGCAGTTTCCGCATATTTAAGGCCGACTTTATTACCACATGTAGATCTTTTCATGGGTTATTTAATTGCTGTTCCTACCTTTGTAATTTTTTCCCTACTTTTTGCTAGAGCTGTCCGAAGCTTGTACGTGGCGTAATCGAAGTAGACCAGGGACACATATTATGGCACAGTTAAATGTTATCGTAAAAATTTTGATCATATGTAAGAAATCTTTGGCTGATGTCAACAATACAGGGTTATGTTAACCTTCTTATCTCGACGTGATTTTGTACCTGTTCAATTTTCGTTCCCTTTTATGTTGTTAGCCCAGAACGTTTTCTCATTTATGGGAAACGCAGGAGTGTTGTTGCCCCAGCTCAAGTGTATCATCACTGTACCATCAACACTTTGATCATATTTAAAAAATCATCAGCATAATGGTATACACATATTTTCGCCATCGTTTACTACGTGAATTTTATTTCTGGTACCTTTTCTTTGCCCACAATGCTGGTAAAATTGACATATTGCAAGTTACAAAATTACTGAATTTTGCAACTTTGAAAAACCCAAGTAACAGTCAGAATGTCTTGCTTTGATCGGGTTGATGGTGTATTCTTAATACCAAAGGGTCTGTTTTCCAACATCATTCACTGAAACCCCTGTAATAGCCTTCACAGCAAATGAACTTTTATCAGGTTACAACCCATGAGTTCAGCAATACCATACCAATCTGCCTACTTCTTAGGAGCTATGAAAGTCCTGTAATGCTACAAAAGGTGTCAGGTCAATACCCTGTCCCAATTACCAAGCAAAACATCTGCCAAAACTTTTCTAAGGTCTCAATAATTATACCAATACTAAGGAAAACATTAAGAGTTTACATGCTCGTGACATAAATACATCAGTTTATTCAAGGCATTTAGAACAAAGGTGACTGTACAAAAAATGACAGTAAGATTTTTGTAAAAAATAAAATCTGTTTTCGTCTTAACCATTCCTTTTTTAGCCAAGACACTGGAATAATTTCTGTTTGAGCTTAGTGAGTAAAACAAAAACCAAGGTAATCACCCGTTTGAAAAAACATGATCTTATCTGAATTCACAACAGCAATGCCAAAATGGCATCTTCATGCAAGAGAATCTTGGAGTAATTATTGGGTTCAGCTGTGAGTGTTGGGAGTTTTGTTAGCCAATTACATTGTCAGTAAAGAAAGCAAAACGTCAGCAGACGTAAGGGTTTACCTAAAACACTGAATCCGGAATCCGGAATCCGGAATCAAGAATCCGGAGTACGGAATCTAGAAACTGGAATTAATAACTAATAAGAGGTTTAAAAGAACCGAAGAAGACGATAGATGTCTTACAGGAGGAGGTGGGTGACAGGACTGAAGTCTTAGACTGGGACTTGGTTTGTTCTTTCCAGTTGAGTCGATGTAGAGGGATATAGGGATGACTTTTAATAAAGACCGTATGTAGGATCATTAAATGCAGCTTAATGAGCTGACGAGCGATATTTTACACTAGCCTCGTACATGTTTAACCTTAAGAAACAAACAGGCCTATGTAGTGCGGCCCTCCCTGCAAAAACGGAGTAAGAAGCATTGCTATTGGGATGAAAATCTTTCTTGGAGCAGATGAACCATGTTTATCACCTACTGTAAAATTGGCGTGACGGAGTCCTCAGTTGTTGTAGATATCCTTAACCGATCAGAAGCGGATAGCAGCGGATTTCACGTGCTCGAGGTTCCTATCTAAAAGTTTCAACGCATATTGGGTACCATACTGACTTAGGTTTCAGCAAAGGAGCGACTCTTGGAAGGCCCCTCGAAAAAAAGAGCAATGACAGAAGACGATATGAGGGTGAATCTTTCTGTTGTAAGCAGACGAAAGCGTTAAGACAATCGTCACCCAGCCCCTAAGCCATCATTTCCAGGTGAGACATTTATAAACGTCCTTTTTTGTAATAAATAAATTTTGTCTTCTTTCTTTCTGAGTAGTATATAGAGAGTCCATCAAATACCACCTCGTTACACCACCACCCTCGTCGCTTCGCTCCTCGGGTGGTGGTGGTTCCTCGGTGGTATTTGAGTGGACTCTCTATATAGGAAGCAGAGTTGGCGCAGGGTTGGCGCAGTGGTGAGAGTACTTGCATTCCACCAATGTGTCCCGGGTTCGATTCCCGGACTCGGTGTCATATGTGGGCTGAGTTTGTTGGTTCTCTACTCTGCTCCGAGAGGTTTTTCTCCGAGTACTTCGGTTTTCCCCTCTCCTCAAAACCAACATTTGATTTAATTTGATTTGATTTGAGATTTATAATTAGTAGGTGAAGAGCCACCTTGTGGAAGTACTACTAATAAATCGTTTATTATTATTATTATTATTATTATTATTATTATTATTATTATCATTATCATTATTATTATTATTATTACTTAGGGCAGCTCCCACGAAGCGGGCCACCCCGCAAACCAGCCACCCCCCTTTTAAACAATCGCGCACAGGGGTATCATCATGAGTATCAACAAGGCCGGCCCCGTCATCACACCGGCGGGCCAATTGAACAAGCACACCCGTATGTCAATGGCACCCCCTATTAAACAATCACACCCCCGTGTATACCCACGAGCGTCAACACCTCTGAAAGCTCCACCATGCCTGAGTATGACGAGGCCGCCATCTTGGCATATCTTGACACCGTATTTGGGGAGCAGCCCGTGCCGGCGCTGTGGAGAAAGAGGCCGCCCGTTTCCACACCGCGCAGAAGAGAATTTTCCGGTTTATATATGGCACCTCTGCAAGAAAGCCGCTTTGAACGACAATTTCAACCAAGTTTTACGAGTGCCCACACATTGGAATAGTCTATATCTCATGAAAATGAACACGAAATCGAAGCATTTTGAATGAAGTTCACGCGGAGCTTGCGCAATAATCTTCGGGAGCGAGAGCCCCCATTACGGGAAGGGTGTTGGAAACACAAAGCCATGCATTGAAACCGATTGCGAAAAAGACCGATCGAGGCCCTCCGGAGTCTCTTTGGTGACTGTTGGCTCGACAAGAGAAGGACGGAGATTCATTTCTTGGCGGGTAAGTGACAAGTTAGACACGAACTTGACACCAACATTCATGGGGAAAATCAGGGAGAAAGCCCGCACCGCGCTTTACAAAAGGCACGTTTATGCGTACTGGCTGAGAAACATTGAAACCCAAGAGGTCATTTTGCAGTACGGAAACCCCCGACTTGGTTCGCCCTGGA
The DNA here is from genome assembly GCA_016490735.1 of Pachyseris speciosa. Classification (NCBI taxonomy): domain Eukaryota; kingdom Metazoa; phylum Cnidaria; class Anthozoa; order Scleractinia; family Pachyseridae; genus Pachyseris; species Pachyseris speciosa. The sequence goes on along the minus strand of JAEMWC010000033.1, from coordinate 1,058,197 downwards.
TCTGAAGATTGTACGAAGCGGAGGAATGGTTGCAGCAAAAAGGGAAGGAAAGGTTGAGTATTGCAAACGTCACAAGACCGAACACGAAATGGGGTTTCGATGGGTTCGAAAGCGTTGACGTAAAAATGGTGTTGGATCGTGCCCCGCTACTGGGACCGGGGCCTTTACCCGATTGGTTGCGAAATCGTGCACACGCCGCCCGTGGACAGGCAATGGTGGACACTTTTCAGGACAACCTTTGTTTGTGGCGTTGCATCGCAGTTCACCGAGGTTCGAGACCAGACCGCTCCATTAAGAGGCAGCGCTCTTTCTTGCACGAAGTTTATTCGGGGTTTCCCAGTTAGAATTTCACCGAGATTGTCCCAGGACGTTGCTGGATGAACTGGAAAAAGTCGAATGGTTTCTCAACGAAGGAAAACCTTTCGATGAGTGGCTTCGCATTCGTGTGTACGAGCCAGAGCAGACAGCTGAGGGCACTGTTTGGCACCTCCGAGGAAACGCGCCAGAAAAACTAAAAAACATTCTGACAATTGGTGTGTTTGACGGGCACGCGTTGCTCATCAAAAAATATTGAAAAGTTGGCAGAATTGTTTGCATGTGTGCACTGTCACGCAAGATTCACAAAAGCCACTAATCTCCAGCAGCACAACCAAACTTGTCCCAAAGGTGAAACACGAATCATATGTCCGAACGAAAAATTCGAAGCGCTACAAACAAATTTCGAGAAAGCTTTCTTACCCGACAAAGCCACTTTCGCCGCGCCCACCAACTGGCTTGAAAGAGAAGCGCGCCGGCGAGGAATTCACATCCATCACGCAACGTGCGGGAATGGTGGAGAAAGATGGGTGGCTGGAGCCTCCGTGGACGGTTTTCACCCCCCATCCAACACGGTTTTCCAGTATCACGGTTGTTATTTCCACGGGTGTCTAAAATGTTTGCTAGACCGAAACGTACTCACGGTCGTTAGTGTGAAAAAGAAAACCAAAGAAAAAGTGATGAAAACCCGCGAAGACCTTTTCCAGGAAACCATGCAGAGAACAAGAGCGCTTCGCGAGGCGGGTTTCAATGCCGTCGAAGCGTGGGCTTGTGAAGTTGGGCGCGATGAACGCAAACCAAAAACTTTCACGAAATCCTTCCCACGCGCCATTCTGTACGATTTCGAGGCCTTTGGTGACAAAAATTACCGAAAAGAAGCGACTGACACATTGACGTTCGCGCACGTGCCAATTTCCGTCTCCATCGGGGATACGTTTGAACGAACTCCGACACACATTTGCGAGAGAGACCCGAAAGAGTTTGTGGAGGAGTTGGAGTGGCGGGGGAAAAACATTCGAGAAAGGGTGCGGGCGGAGTTTTTGCCAGAGGACATTCACCTGATACCGAAAACTCGCCGCGCAAAATTGAAGAATGGTGCGACGAGGTGCCAGTTCTCGAATTGAACTCAGGCCGATACGATCTCAACCTCATAAAAGAATATTTCGTGAAGCAAATGAGCGAGACCATCGACAGAATCACAGTTGCAAAAGATGCCAACAAGATAATGTTCTTGTTGACAAAAGAGTTTCGCTTTCTGGATATCATCAACTATCTCGGTCAGGGAACGGGTTATGACAAGTGGGTGAAAGCTTACGACTGCGCCACCCACAAATCGTAGTTTCCATACGAGTGGTTCAATTCTCCGATAAAACTGGACTTTCCCGGTCTCCCCGATTACTTCTTTTGGTACAAGCGGTTGGAAGAAAAATACCCGCTGTCGATGAAAGAATTCAAACAATGCAAACGTCTTTTCAAAGAAAAGGGAATGCGAACCTTTACGGGCTGGCTGTATCACTACAACAACCGGGATGTTGTTCCTGGGTTGGAAGCGCTGGAAAAAGTGCGCGCCTTTTACACCGAAAAGGGCATCGACATTCTCAAAGACGCGGTGTCGATCCCCGGAGTCTCTTTGCACTACCTGCTTCGGGGGGCGGTGGAGCGGGGAGCCGAGCTTTGGATCCCCATCGAGGAAGAGAACAAGATGTTGAAAGGCGCGGTTGTTGGTGGGCCGAGCCTCGTGTTCACACGTTACCACGAGGTGGGCGTCACGAAGATTCGCTTACACATAATCGCAAACCCGAAACCCTGACGACAAATTCTTGGTTATGACGCCAATGCGTTGTATCTGTCGACCATGCTTAAAGACATGCCATGTGGGAAGGGGCAGGCTGTGTGGTATCCGGGGTTGCTGGCAACCCAAACAGCGCCGGCTTTCACAGAACGGGTCAAAAATGGTTCCTGGTTCGGGTTCGCGAAGGTTGACATCGAGATTTCCCAACATTTGTGGCTCAAGTTCGAAGAAATGCCCCTTTCTTTGTAAACAAACAAGTCCCCGCAGAGGTGGTGCCTCAGCACATGTTGGACTACCTGCCAAAAACCGGGAGAAACCGCGGAGACGGAAAGAAGCTGCTGGGCGCGCTGACGGCGGAAAAGATGTTGATGTACGCCCCACTTCTGCGGGTGGTACCTTCCCCACGGCGCGGAAATCAAAGCGGGGCACCGAACAATCGACTACCGGCCAAAGAAAATCTTCACCGTAGAGCAAGTAACGACAGCGCGCCGCACTGGAGACGTGGAAAAAAAGCAAGGCACTGCTCGAGGAGGTTTTCAAACCGTTGGAAAACAGCGCGTATGGGAAAATGATCGAAGCTGTGGAGCGCCAAACGAACGTATCTTACACGAAAGACGAGAAGATCGTCGACAGGGCTTTGCGTAGTGCGTTCTTCCACGACCTCGACGAAATCGGATAAGCCTACGAGTTGGAAAGCCGGAAGACGCGGCTCTCAATCAAAAGACCGTTTCAAGTTGGCATCGTTGTTTATCAGCTGGCCAGTTGCGGATGCTGGAGTTTTACTACGACTTTCTCGACAAGTTCATTTACCGCAGCGACTTTGAGTTAATCCAGATGGACACAGACAGTAATTACATGGCGATCAGTGGTGACAAACTGGAAGACGTGATCAATCCCGAATGGTGGGCAGAGTTCAAAGCAGAAAAAAATCAGTGGTTGGCTTGGGACAAATTGAGCAACCACGAGCCGGGGCTGTTCAAACTTGAATGTGTGGGTGAGCGAATGATCGCTCTTTGCTCGAAATGTTACTTCGTCGAGGAAGAGGAAAACGGGAAAAACAAACTGAACGCGAAGGGGGTGTCAAAGAAACAAAACAGGTTGACTTGGGGGCGTTACAAAGCGGCCCTTCTTGGCAGCAAGGACTTGGCAACGAACATGGGATTTCGCATGGAAGAGGGACAAATGATGACGTACGAGCAGCAGAAATTGGGGCTCTCTGTCTACTACGATAAGCGGCACGTGCTGCCGGACGGGATTCACACGGAGCCGATTGAGTTTCACCTTTTGAAGGAATAAATACCGAAGGAATATGGAGGCGCAACGCCAGATCCCCTTCTGTTCACGGAAACTAATGAACACAAAAATTGTTGAAAATGCAGGTGTGAATTCCATGGAACTTGTTTCTCCATTTTGCGAAAAGGAAAGATTCATAAACTTGATTTACCGTGGGAAACTTTTCACCCCGTTTTTCACGAAAGGGTTCCCACAAGATATTACGAACGAAAAATAATGGGTGAAAAATCTCAAAGAATCAGGAGGGCTTGACTGGTGGTAATTCAGTATCTGGTGGAACAAGCATTAATTCTTCACGCACGAAGCTGCGCGGGGGCCCATCGTGAAGCCAATACAGGACAGGTTGGTTTGGTTTCCTCATTGCTCTTTCAAGGGTGAAAAGTGTCAAAGACCAAACAGGATCGGTGGCCCTTCGTGCACCCCCCTCCAACTCACCTGGTTGAAACAAATAACGTACTTCAACATCACCAGGAAGCACTTTTCTTTCGGCCGCCCCAACAGGTCTCCAATAAGGAGTCGTGGCTGGTTCTGCGGGCACCCGGCGCCGCCTGATTGCATTGACAGGTTTCAACCCGGTCAGCCGAATCACTCGGTCGTTAATTGCTGCAACAACGAGTGGAAATCTCCGTACCCACGCCACAGACCGTTCCCCTCAGGCAGGTGCATCTCAATAGCGTACTGGTGGCGAAACAATCTCTCTAGAAGTGAGCGGTTGAACCGTTCCACAATTCCTTGGTCGAGGTGGATTCCCGGATGCCCACGTCGGATTGATGTGCCGTGCTTTGTCGTCACTCGCGAGACAGCGCCCATAAACTCGCGCCCCGGATCGACTTGCAGCAACTTCGGCCATGTCAACGGGCTACGTTTGTAAATTTTCTCGAAAGCCGAAGCGACTTCCCCCCCCCCCCCCCCCCCCCCCGAGTCCTTCGTGGAGAGCAGCTCGGCTTCCTTGAAACGGCTGCCAATGTCGACGACAGTCAGCGCATATTTCCAAAGTTTGCGCCCAACTCGGTCGTGGGGCATGAAGAGCAAGTCGGCTTGGTGCACTGCGTTGGGGACAGGCACATCAAACTTCGGTCGAGGAATGTATCGCGGCGGGGGAAGAAACACCTGCCAAAGAGCCTGTTTGTGCAGCCATCTTTCAGCAACCTCTTCCGGGACTCGCGCGGCTCGTGCCAATCTTTTCACCGCACCCAATCCCTTCCAATACCCCTTCGGACTGTAATAAATTTTGGAAAGCCGCTGCTCTTGTTTTGATATTCATTTGAATATATATTACATTGGAAAAACGGAGGATGTTTGGAATCGAGATTGACGAAGAGGAGATACAAAAAGCTTGGCATGTGCTCTCACACCCTAAACCTGAACTGCCTACCCCTTTGTCCATGAAAAAAAGAAATTGGTGCAACTGCGGGGGAAAGATTCAAGAAAGAAGGCGGGATTTCGAACTTGTTTGCGAAAGCTGTGCGCGTGTTGAAAAGCTCAACACAATTCTTCACCCCACGAGGGAAGAAAGGGGGTGGCAGTTTGTTGTGATTCCTCGTTCTCATATCCGCAGAACTCTCGAAAAATACGGTATTTTTGCTGCCGTCAACACAGGGCCGGGGTGGCGCTTTCTGGTAAATGTCATCTTCAATTTCGCTAACTTTTTTCCAACCGAAAAGTCGGTCAGTTACGTTTGTTTTTTTCACGATTACTTCCAAGCGGTTTCCGAAGAAATCTGGCCGGGCAAAAGAGAAATTCTCGCGAAGATTGCGCCAATTTATGAAAAAATAAAACCTAGAACGCGAGAAAAAGCGACAGACAGGTTCGTCAGATGGTGGCGCGCTAATTTGCTGTGAAATGTTTGGTGTACTCCACCTGGAGTTTTTCAGGAATTTCAATGCAGTGATCGGAAACAAAGTCGTCGATCATTTTAAGATTGTCAAGAAAACCTTCCTGGTCGAAAGGCTCTCCCCGGAGATGAAACCTGATGGCATCCAGAATTTTCTTGTATTCCACCCGCGCGAATCCAGCTCTCTCCGCTTTCTTGTCATATTTCTTGGCGGTTGTGACGATTTTAACAGCACCAAAAGCGGTCAGACTACCAATGACGCCAAGATTGAGAGTCACACCCCCAGCAATAGCCCCAGTCAGGACAGCCTTCCCCGCAACCGCATTGCAAAGCGCTGGTACATTCGGAAAAGCTTGTCGTAGCCCCAATGTTTCTTGTGGTAAAAAGCATAGAGGCGTTTTAACATCTCGACAATTCCCTTCGGAAGGGCCGGGTCGATATGGTTGAAGTCGAAGATGTTGAGAGGGGTAGGCCGAGGTTTTCTCTTCAGAACCCGCATGGTCGTATATATGTGGAAAAAATTTCGAAGACGGTGTCGTAAGAACAGCTATTTGGTTGCGCAGCGAGCATGGCGGCACGAAGCTTTTCCCTCTCGCGCCAGTTGGGTTTGCGTGTGCGCAGTTTGCAGCGAGGGAATTTGTCGCACCAGTCGCAGCAGGTATATGTGCAGAGAAAGCTGTCGATGTGTTGATTCTTCAATGCCTATTCAGAATGAAAAATTTTCACAGTTTAAAAGAAATTTTGTCCCAGGATTTGGAACATTGTAAAGACCGTGGACTTTAAGGACGATTAACTTTGCACGTGCGGGAAGGCGCTGTCCCAAATCAAAGGTGTGTCTTTGATAACGCGTGCTGGAGGTGAAGTTAGAGGGGGCAGAGAGAGGTATTAGCACATCACGAGAATCACGAATCTCATAATGGTAACCTGTACCACTTGCCTCAAATGCGACTTCAAACAATAATAAATTACTGAAGGAGAATGAGTGGTTAAATGGAATTCGTTCCCACGAATTTTGGCTGTTGCGAGGATTATCGAAAATTGGGGCCACAACTGTGTGGTAAGTACCTGGGAAAAACACCGGGCGCAAGATGACATGGTCCCCACGAACTTCAAAAATTGCGGTGCCATTATTCAACACCTGTTTTCCATTCAAATCAAGGGTTTTTTGCCACACGATGTTCCCGCCTTGGAAACGAAGAACTTCATGAATCCCATGCCCATTCAAATCCAAATCATCGTGTATTTTTAGCCGACCATCATCATCAACTTCGAAACCACCTCCATATTCTTTCCAACCACGCAGTACCTCTTGGCGTTAAAGTCAATGTGCAACACCATTTGCTGGTTAGCTGCTCCGAACAACAAAGCACTTCCATCAACAACCTTTTGCCCATTCAAATTTAAATCGTCCCCTAATTTCACTTGAAACGCAGAAAACCCTCCGAAGGTAAAGGGTGTCGCCATTGCAATTCCGTTGAAATCCCCCAAAACAAAGTTAGGTTTCCATTTTTGACTGCTTTAAAATTCAGATCCAAATGATCTCCCAATTTCACCTTCCAAATAGAGCGGCCGTACATGTTCAAACCGCCGCTAATCGTGACCACCCCGCCATCATCAAGTTCAAACCCCCCGCGCCCGTTGTTCACCACCTTGGGTCCCAACAAATCCAAGTCAGCTTGCAACACCATTCGCCCGTCTTGTGCAACAAAAATTTGGTCAAAAACGGTGGAAGGTACTTTCGACACCGTTCCATTCAAACCATAAACAACCATATGACCAAAGGGATCGGGGTTTGCGGTTTTCCCATGCAGGTCGAGGTAAGAATATTCTCTTTGTCCGTATTGTTGCTTATCGAAGTGAAACACCGCTTTGACATATCCAGCGACGGAAGACGTTGGGGAGAAGGTTTTTGAGGTTTGTGCCCCGGAGGACAGTGTGTCCGCCACTGCGTGAACGCTGACATTTCGCATTTCTGGAGGGAAAAACTCAACGACAAAGGTGTAAAAACCGATCGGCCGCGTGAACAGATTGAAACTTATCCTGGAACGATATTGTTTGGTTCCATCTTTGTCATCAATTATTTTGAAACGGTAGGCAGTTTTGTTGATTTGGTGGGGAGATTTTGAAAAGGTTCCGAGGCTCGTATCTTCGATGTTGTTTTCAGCAGTCGATTCGTCGAAATCTTCCATCAAATACTTGAAGGCGTTGCCCTGTGGGCCGAAGGAATCCACGTGCGTCTCGTCGACATATTTCTTGGTCGCCCCATAGCTTGCAGTTGCGGGGTCTTTTAAGTTCGCGAGTGTGTTGTTGTGCATGTTAATGTCCCCCGCCATTTGCCCGCCAGCAAGTGGAAGAAAAAGAACTTGGTCCACGTAAACTTTGTTTGCAGCGTCTTTGTCCTCCGCTGGAGCCCCGACATTTTTTATTTTGTGGTTGGCCATTGTCAGATCCCCATACATCGCACTTTTAAGGAAATACTCATCCACATACCTTTTGTTCACCGCGTCGTTCTCGGAAAAAGTTGGAGCAATTGCAATTGCGTTGAACTTGGTGTGCAAACCTGTGTCCACATATTTTTTTGTTGATGGCGTCTCCCGGGAGCGAGCCGGAGTCGACATCTTTCAGGTTGCGAAGCCGGTGCCAACCCCAATCATCATCAGCCCACAAGCGGTTGGCCCCGTCAATTTTTAGACATCGCGTAATTTCCGAATCGCGGTGACTTTTGTTCACTGCATCCAGAATGGCTTTGGGGTAGCCCAGATTATGAATGAGGTTGTCGCCCATGTCGAGATCGCCCGTCATAGCAGTGCTACCGTCTTTTTTCATGTCACCTAAACCTGTTGGTCCTTGCATCCCTTGCGGTCCTTGTGCGCCACGCGGACCAGGCAGACCTTGCAACCCTCGCGGGTCAGCGAGTCCGCGGGGGCCGGAATCTCCTTTGTCATCTTTCATACCAGTCCGCGGTCGCCTTTGTGTCCTTTCGTCCCGGCTGTCCTGCGATCACCTCTCGGACCTTGTGCGCCGGCCAGACCACGAGGTCTGGCCGGTCCGGCCGGTCCTTCTCGCCCATGTGGACCTTGCGGACCCGCCAGACCGGCAACCGGTTGTGCACTGGTTGGACCGGTGGGACCACGATCGCCTTTCTCCCCATGTTGGCCTCGCAGACCAGGGTGGCCAGGAGGTCTGGGTTCCCCCTCCCCCGTGCCTATGAAAAACATCCCCGGAAGTTCGTTTATCCTCGTCAATCCTCGTCGAAATTCTTTTTCATCTCTTTTTTCGGTTTGTCGTAATAAAAGAAGGAGAAATTTTTGTCGGTGGCGCGGTCCAGCAGGTCGGGATCCAACCCAGCTCATCGGCGATACGTTTGTTCTCTCTCGGGAGGAAAAAGAAGAGGCAGAAGTGGCTGCAGTTGCCGCGGTTATTTTTGGGAACTTTGTAAAAGGTTTGGGACAGATAGATGACGGCGCAGTTCCGGTGGCAGCCGTTGATGAAGTAGTTCATAGATAGATGGATAGATACATAGATACTTTATTTTGCACAGGATTCATAAAGTTTACACTTATTTCCAATGAAGCTGTGCTGTAAAGTTTATCTATACAATCAGAAATAAGGTAAATTAGTAATACTAATAAAAAGGAATCTAAGGTAATCTATAAAATAAAATTGTAAACTTAAAAATAGTAGTACTAAACTACAAATTCTAAATACTAATTACAAATATTAATTTAGGACATAACGTGTTACAAATATCTACAAATGTCGGACCAGTAATTGTTCGAAAATGAATTAATAGAGCTTGCATTTTTTGTGGCAGTGTTCAGGCTGTTGTAAAGTTTAGCAGCTGAGTAGGTAAAAGACCTGTAGCCAGACTTTGAAGTTAGTTTTGCCATATGAAGATTGGATTTATTTCTAGTATTGTAATTATGAATGTCAGAGTTACGGGAAAATAAGTCACAAAGATAGGACGGACAAAAACCATTAAGGCATTTCTAAACAGTAAGGCACTTATGAAAAGTCCAACGTTCAAATAGAGAGAGCCAACCTAACTCACGAAATAAATTCGCCGTACGCTCTTCTCTGGTCTTCTTATGAAGTTTAATGCGTGCCCCCTCTTCTGTAGCCTTAACAATCTGTTGAGGCTGGAACTGTCAGCATTGGACCAAATAACGTCACAATATTCTGATAATGGTTGAATTAGAGTCATATGTAAATGTTTGCAGGTGTCTATACTTAAATATTTCCGGATCCGCCCTAGCAAGTTTAATCTACGAGTTACTTTACAAGAAATATCGTTGATGTGTTCATGCCAATTCAAAGAAACATCAAGAGTTAGGCCTAAGTATTTCACAGTATCAGATAGTTCCAGCATCTTTCCCAATAATGATAAAGAAAGTCCTTGTGATCTTGCCAGACGCTGATTTGAACCGAAGAGCATGACTTTGGTTTTTACAAAATTCACAAGCAATCTGTTCCCAGAAAACCATTCACCAGCAACATTGAGATTGTCCTGAAGGATAGATTGAATGGTCTGAACGTTCTTTTCAGCAAAAAATAAAGCGGTATCGTCTGCATACAAGACAACTTTGCAATGATGGACAACACTCGGTAGATTATTAATAAATATTATGAATAATAACGGCCCTAAGACAGAGCCTTGAGGCACCCCAAGTTTAATATCCAGTGAATCTGAGAGATTGCCATTAATAGTGACAGACTGTGTTCTATTAGAAAGGTAATTGTCAAGCCAGGCCAGGGATCGTCCTCTTACACCAATCGAAGAAAGTTTAGTCTTAAGGATTGAGTGGTCAATCATGTCAAAAGCCTTGCTAAGATCTAGAAACACGGCTCCGATGAGATTTCCTTTATCGATGTTTTTCAGAATATAATCTGAGACATCTAACAGAGCGGTACACGTTGAGTGACCAGGTCTGAATCCTGATTGGGATGGAGATAGCAACTTGTTGGTCATCAAATGTTCATAAAGTTGCTTGTGAATTGCACGTTCGAGAATCTTCATAACAGCTGGCAGGACTGAAATAGGCCTAAAGTTGTTTGGGTCTGAAAGTGATCCACCTTTATGAAGAGGGGTAACAGTAGCTGCTTTCCATGAGTTGGGTATTTCACCACGCTGTGTTGATAAATTGTAAATGTGGGTAAGTGGGGCAGCTAAAATATTGGCACCAACTTTAAGTATACGGGAATGAATGTCCTTCAGACAAGACGACTTGTTGACACGCAATGAAGACAGCTCTTTACGAACAAAATCGACTGATATATCCTTAAACACAAATTGAGGAGTATTTTGAGACGATGTTGTAGGAAAGTCCCTGGATACTGGAAGAGCACTGGTAAGACGCGTACCCACTGATGTAAAAAAACTTGTTAAAACAATTTGCAATGTCAAAACTATCTGTATGAATTGCATTATCAAGTGACATTTCCTGCACGGAGACCTTGTTTTTCTTAGGTATGAGCTTTCTTATGGCAGCCCACAATTTGGAAGCATCATGGGCGTGTGCTGTAAGCAAGTCATTGAAATAGTCACGCTTTGCTAATTCAATTTGTCTAGTAACTGCATTTCGTTGGTATTTGTAGCTCACCCAGTCCTGATCTAATTTGGATTTGATAGCCCTGCGCTTCAATTTGTTACGTTCCTTTATTGAGGATCTGATTAGATCTGACATCCATGGAGGTTGTGAACCTCGTACACGAAGTGTTCGTAGAGGAGCATGCTTTATGCAAACATCCTTCAGAAATGTTTCCACAGCAAACCAGGCATCCCCTGGACATTCAAAGAGATACCCCGTATCCCAGGGTTGGTTTTGAAGGTCACTAACGCAGGCAGATGGGTCAAAACACTTAAAACTGTGAACTTTGATAACCTTAGGTTTGGGTCGAGGTAGTTTACATGTTCTATTACAGAATACCATGTAGTGGTCACTCATTGATAAGTCTATTATTACATAATGTCGTTCTGTTTTTTTTCGCAAACAAGATCGTTAAACACGACGATTTTCTGGTTGTCGGGGGGCAGCCCCTAGAGCGGAACGATGTCGTCCCCGAAAGCTTCGACGACTTCGTATCCGACGTGAGGATTGATGTTCTCAGCGAAATCTTGCAGAAGCGCCTGGTACTTATTCTGGTGGAGGTTCTTCGAGAAAAGCAAAACCTTTTCGTACTCCAGCACCTGGTAAAGCATGTGCAGCAGGATGTTTGTTTTGCCGGAATTGCTGGGGCCGCAGATCAGCATCCGGAAAATGTCTTCGGGCATGGATGGGTGCCCCTGTTTCCAATTCGTTGAAGCAATTCCTGGGTCATAGTTCGGAAGTTTCATTCTCCATATAGTCTCCCTGCAAAAACCGTATGTCTTTGAAGAAGTGGCGTGAGCACGCCGCGGCAGAGGCCGATGTCAAAGAACAGGAACCGGGAATCAGACACGAATTCAAAAAACACAAGATCGCTGAAGCGATGGGCGAAGCAACCGCGGAGAAACTTTTCAAACCGATCACGAAACGGTTGGACAAAGCTGAGCCGGTCCCCCAAGAAGAAGGGCCGAACTATGAAATGAGTGGCAGGAAGGTTTCCAGCCGGAGGCTCCAACACGCCCTCCTTCGCCCGCTGGCGACGAAGACTTCGAGCTTCCTCCCCACCCCCACCCCTCCTCCGCGACAGACCTGGGCCTCCCCGGTCGAGACAACCGAATTCATCAGCGGCCGGCAAACATCAATCGCTTTGCGGACGCTCAAAGGGTTGGTCACGAAAATGGAGAGCAGTGGCCAAGGAAAGGTGAAGAGTGGAATATACAAAGGTTGGACTTTGGCGGATGTCAAACGGGGAATAGAAGAGCTTGAGGCAAACAAGAACACGTTCAACCGTTGCTACCACCCAGCCGGTCTCCATTAGCGAGCCAGCTCCGAGAAGAAAAGAAGAAACTGACGAAAAGCTCCTTATGAACGAAACCCACCTGCGAGCCGTCGTCTTTGAAAAAGGCTTTCGAGCAAATTTCTGCCCACAGACCCGCTGTTGCTGGCGACGACGAAGACGAAAACTTGGAAGAATGGATGGAGGGGAGCGGGGTGGGCGCTGACGAAGACAAAATGGTCGACGATTTCTATGTGATGCTGGGCTCGCACCGAGCTGGAAACTCGTCACTCAAACTCCGGAAAGACATCGGAAGTTTGGTTTCCGATCTAATCCGTCTTGTTCTTTTGACGAAGACACAAGGAAAGAAAAATTTCCGGGATTACATAAGATGGACGATGAACACCTGCTGCTCGACTCCAGGCTCGCGAAGCTGCAACCGGGGGACGGCAACCAGCCGACTCACGGTTTCCAAATTTTATTCCCACAGCCCATCTTCCTCGACCCCAGCCGGCGATACAAAGCCGCCCTCAAGAAACTCATCACAATGACTTACTCTTGGCACAACGTGGCAGCGTGGTACAACAACAACCAGCTGAGATGGAGGATAAAGGGTGATGCTTGGAAATCTTTGACTTTCCCCGACGGGATGTACGGCTACACCAACCTTACCTCCTTTCTGCAATCGCACACAGGGTACGTCGACCCATCTGCTGCTGACAAAAAGCGAATCTTCAATCTGTACTTTGATTTGACGATTTACCGAGTGGTGACTGGGGTCGCACAAGACTACGAGCTCGACCTTTCTGTCGGTGAGTTCGCGGACCTGCTCTGCTTCAACAAAAAAGTCTTGAAAGGTTCGACAAGTTTCGTCGGTGACAAGCTCCCAGACATCACGAGAGGCGTCGATTCGGTTTTCATTCCCTGCGATTTGATCACAAGGAATGTGAAAAACGTCCCAGCTGATGTTTTGTTCAGCGTTTCCACCGTGGATCTCCCCGTCAGTTTCCTTTTTAAGGAGGAGCCTTTTCACTTCGAATTTTACCCCATCAACAAAACCCAAATCGACAGCGTGCGAATCCGGATTTCAGATGGGGTGAACAACACTTTGGACCTCAACGGTTCCGATTTGGCTTTGTCCCTCGTGATCCGCGAAGTCGCCGGAAAAATTGCTCGAAAGGTATACAGCATCATACCTCGTATGAGTGAGTGGACAAAAATTTTCGACCCCCGCATTGGGTGGTTCCGCTTCAAACACAAAGGCTCTGGCCTGATCCGCGACACCCTCGCGCCTCTCATTCAGCAAGCCGATAGGCAAGCGGCTGCCTCCCGAAAGAAGGAAGCGGCTAAAACCGGGACGGAACAGATCGGGCAACTGTTGCTTGAACGGGGGAACCCCCCCACCCCCCTGCCCCCAAGAAGATAGGGAAAGACGCCATGTGGAAGCTGATTCAAATTTTGGCCAACCGGCTTTGAATTTTTTTCGGGAATGTATACGCCATGTTCAGGTCGCCGCAGTATCTGGAAAGAGTCGAGCAACAGACAATGACCAATCAGGCGTAAGCGTTCCGACGCGTAATTAAGTCAAAATATGCAAAGTGATTTTTCTCTGCTTTTTGGTCACGTAGCATTCAAAATGATAAGCGAAAAAAGCTCTTGTTTTATAAAGATCAAGCTGAAATGAATAACAAAACATTAAAAACGGAAAAAAAAATTCCTCGAAATCAAAAAAGGTTGGTCGAAAATCGAAAGTTGTTCAAAAAGTTGCCGTCAACTTGTGTACAGGCCTAACACTTTTCATCGACAGAAAGAATAAGACAAGGCGCTTTTAATTAAAATGATTTGATTTTAAAATGTTCAAAATGCACAATACATTGATTAGTATCGTTGTGGTATGATTGAAAGCCGTGTGTTTTAAAGGAATCAGGCGGTTTATTAAAAGCAAAACCAAAGTATTAAAATGCTGCCCTAGAATAAACTTCATGGGCTTGCTTGCTGCAAAACTCAGGCTAAGTCATCATATAATTTGTTGACCATATTATTACCCAAGCGACTTCAACCCTTGTCAAAATTTTCTACCAAACTTCTTTACATTCTTTATTCCGTATTTCGTATTTAGTATTCCGGATTCCAGATTCCGGATTCCGAATTCCTTATTTTAGGTAAATCCATTTTTGTGGTCACTGGCTTTTAGCCAGTAGCCTCTATGTTACGATCTTGTTAGTAAGTAAGTAAGTAAGTAAGTAAGTAAGTAAGTAAGTAAGTAAGTAAGTAAGTAAGTAAGTAAGTCCGACTTTTGTCACGCAATATGATAATTTTTCATAATTTGAATACAAACAACAAACTCCATAGATCAATTTGTCATGCAGCATTTAGTAAATTTGCGAGGTTTCATAAGAATCCGAAGCAAACCGGTGGTGATCTCATGAACAGCTGGCTGTCACATGTTATGCACCATTTGCATACAGTACAGCCAGCACAAGTCCCTTGGGAATATAATTGTTATTTATTTGCTGCCTCGGCAAGCCCTGGAAAAAGATATATCTTTAGCTCTCTTCGGCACAACGAACTAATTCAAACGGTAAAATACTGTTGCTGCAGACAAGATCGTTCTTCAAAGGTTCTATGAAGCGCCAAACACATTTATTTGGTTATTGTGCAAGGAATGGAATGTCACGTCGGGTTCACGGGGCTCACGACAAATCTCTTTGCTACAATGCAATTCGCTGATTACAACGGTAAAATACACTCTCTTTACAGACAAGATTTGTCTTCAAAGCTGCTATGATGCACCAACCACAGTTGTATTTGATTTTTTTATGCTAAGTATTTTTTAGCTTGAAACATATCTCAAGGCTGGTTTGTTTCGCCAAAAATAGGAAGTCGAATGTGTCAGGGGCGGATCCAGGATTTTTTTAGGAGGGGGTGCACCACTAAGGAATGGCGTAACTGACTGGTGACCGGAAGTAAACAAATGTTAATAGCGAATACGAAGACGAAGGCTTTTGCCTAGGCAATAACATAATATCAACACCAATAAACCACACACACACACGCACATATATATATATATATATATATATATATATAGGCTGATCGATCGGGGAGTAGTGACGTGATCCTGGCTGCAGAAAATGTGTGAAATTGTCTCCTAGGACCTTAGCATAAAAATAAGGCCACTGTTTATGTGTTGTGCAGTAAAAATATGTGTCAACCCAGTGTGGTTGGTTCAGTGGCCTAGTGGTTAAGGCATCCGACCGGTAATCTGGAGACCCAGGTTCGATTCCTGGCTGAGCCACATTTTCACTTAATTACTTAGTTGATGATTTCTGTTCCCAAATTAACCTTGTCTGTTTGTATTTCTCAGAAATCGCTAATGAATCGCCATCCAAACGGGAATAGGCTGGTGATCCTAAGTAATTAAGGCAATCAGTTGCTAATATATCCCCTCCCTACCTTACTGTACTTATGAGCTACGAAGAATCACAGCTAATTATTGTCGAATTTTATATGTGTAAATTATCGCTCGATTTTGTGATCACTTCTGACACCGGAAACCAGTCATTATGACACTTTCACACTATCAAATCACTAGCTTATGATCGATAAAGTTGCGAGGGCGGAAACTAGTCAAAAAAGTGTTCAAACTTACGCTTTTTGCAGACAAATTCCCAGCCATGCCTTGTGCTTTTTGGGAAACTTCATGAGGTCCCGGATGTTTACTGTCCGTGTTAGCGAGGAGCTGTTGACGACAATCTAGCCACAGCATTTTTACTAAGTCTTTAGCATGCTCCAAATTCTACACCAGTTTCTCTCCCTCAGCCTTGAAATGATCACCGACACCTACTTTCTGAGGCTAAAGACTTGTTACCTCTCAAAGCAGAGCTCTCAATATCCCTACATTTTTGCAGCAGTACCGCCCGGGTAAACAAAGTACTCGTTTAGCAAATAACTGCACAGCAGGATATTAGACGAGGCAGACACTGCACCTCGCAAGACTTTCTCCCTCACTGGACTTAATGATGTCCTAAGGAATACTCTGCTCTAGGAGGCCAACGGAAAATCAAACTCTAACGACGCCATTGCGAGCTAACTGACCGCGCGAAGACTTCAAATGCACGTTTCTTTCTTTGAGAGAGAGTGGAAACTAACTGACAAATAAAACTGGGGGGGGGAGGTGGGGGGGAAGTGGGGATAAGACCTTAATGCAAAGTTTAAGTCAGGGACAGTTTCTTTCTCCTCTTCTAATTATTAATGTAGCTAGCATGCCCCCCGCCCCGTCCAAAAAAGATAGAAAAGAAAAAGAGTGAGAGACATGTAATAGGAGTTAGTATGGACTCCAGGAGCCCTGTTTTGAAAACCCCAGCTATATATATATATATATATATATATATATATATATATATATATATATATATATATATATATATAGACAAGGTTAATTTGGGAACAGAAATCAACACAACTGAGTAATTAAGTGAAAATGTGGCTGAGCCAAATTTTCAGTTAATTACTTAGTTGTGTTGATGTTTGTTCCCAAATTAGCCTTGTCTGTTTGTATTTCTCAGAAATCCCTAGTGAATCGCCATCCAAACGGGAATAGGCTGGTGATCCTAAGTAATTAAGGCAATCAGTTGCTAATATATCCCCTCCCTACCTTACTGTACTATATATATATATATATATATATATATATATATATATATATATATATATACTAAAAACAATGAAAACCCAAAGTCTTCTGTTACTTTGCTTTAGCGCTACGCGTTTCACCGCTGTTGCGGCTCTTCAGGCATAGCAAAGTGTGTTTATTGACTTATTAAACACACTTTGCTATGCCTGAAGAGCCGCAACAGCGGTGAAACGCGTAGCGCTAAAGCAAAGTAACAGAAGACTTTGGGTTTTCATTGTTTTTAGTATCATCATTCGACACAGAAGTTTACAGTTTCTTTATATATATATATATATATATATATATATATATATATATATATATATATATATATATATATATATATATAGACAAGGTTAATTTGGGAACAGAAATCAACAACTAAGTAATTAAGTGAAAATGTGGCTCAGCCAGGAATCGAACCTGGGTCTCCAGATTACCGAAAATGTGTGAAATTGTCTCCTCGGACCTTACCATAAAAATAAGGCCACACTGTGTATGTGTTGTACAGTAAATATGTGTCAACCCAGTGTGGTTGGTTCAGTGGCCTAGTGGTTAAGGCATCCGACCGGTAATCTGGAGACCCAGGTTCGATTCCTGGCTGAGCCACATTTTCACTTAATTACTTAGTTGTTGATTTCTGTTCCCAAATTAACCTTGTCTGTTTGTATTTCTCAGAAATCCCTAATGAATCGCCATCCAAACGGGAATAGGCTGGTGATCCTAAGTAATTAAGGCAATCAGTTGCTAATATATCCCCTCCCTACCTTACTGTACTTAATTAATTTCCAGGGGGATTTGGCCGTGCATCGCCGATCGACCGGGGAGTAGTGACGTGATCCTGGTTGCAGAAAATGTGTGAAATTGTCTCCTCGGACCTTACCATAAAAATAAGGCCACACTGTGTATGTGTTGTGCAGTAAATATGTGTCAACCCAGTGTGGTTTGTTCAGTGGCCTGTACTTAATTAATTTCCAGGGGGATTTGGCCGTGCATCGCCGATCGACCGGGGAGTAGTGACGTGATCCTGGTAGCAGAAATTGTCTCCTCGGACCTTACCATAAAAATAAGGCCACACTGTGTATGTGTTGTACAGTAAATATGTGTCAACCCAGTGTGGTTGGTTCAGTGGCCTAGTGGTTAAGGCATTCGACCGGTAATCTGGAGACCCTGGTTCGATTCCTGGCTGAGCCACATTTTCACTTAATTACTTAGTTGTTGATTTCTGTTCCCAAATTAACCTTGTCTGTTTGTATTTCTCAGAAATCCCTTAAGAATCGCCATCCAAACGGGAATAGCCTGGTGGTCCTAAGTAATTAAGGCAATCAGTTGCTAATATATCCCCTCCCTACCTTACTATATATATATATATATATATATATATATATATATATATATATCTGTCTGAATTCGCAAGAACGCACCCG
>JAEMWC010000033.1:1027500-1035000 GCA_016490735.1 Pachyseris speciosa | reverse complement strand
GATAAATGCGAATATATATGATAAATGGAATGGAGACTTGGATAAAGTGTGAATAATGAAGAAGCGTTCTCAAGTCGAATTACTCAGAAAAAGAATTTTCTGAGCCCCTAACGGTAGTCGAACCCATGACCTTCCAGATTACCGGTTGGACCCTCTAACCACTGAACTATGGGAGACTCATGGTGAGCGAGATCGTAAACTAGGTTCTTATGTGTGACACATGTCCTGCCATATCTGCAAGGCTCAATATGTCGCCATTATAAATGTGAATATATATGATAAATGGAATGAAGACTTGGATTAAGTGTGAATAATGAAGAAGCGTTCTCAAGTCGAATTACTCAGAAAAAGACTTTTCTGAGCCCCCAACGGGAGTCGAACCCATGACCTTCCCGATTATCGGTTGGACGCTCTAACCACTAAGCTATGGGAGACTCGTGGTGAGCGAGGTCGTAAACTAGGTTCTTATGTGTTCTTCCAAAGTGAGTGAATTAAGAAATACAACATGATAGAAATGGATTTTTTTCCGAGTTTCCATTTGATGTTATATGCATTTCTATCATGTTGTATTTATGTGTTCTTATTATTATTAACGTTTTCAGTGCTATGAATTGCTTCCTACAGTCTCCTAGAACCGGGGCCAATCCTTGGTCCTGAGGTACCAGGGAGGGGTTTTATTTGATGGACAGAAACCTTCTCAGTATGTGCGCCGTTCCTAAGAGGACGATCTTTTGCAGCTCGTTAATGTTGCTGGTTCCGGGGATCTTTCCTAAATTCTGGTCCATTCCCTCTCTAATAAGTCCCAGCGCACCAACAATAACCAGCACAGTCTCTGTCCTCATTCCCCACATTCTCGTGGTTTCAATCTCAAGATCTTTGTATTTTGAAAGCTTTTCAATGACTTTCGTTGAGGTGTTTCGGTTGGACGGTACTGATACATCTATAAGTTTGCAACACCGGCTGTCATGGTCCTTGATCACTCTATCGGGCTTGTTCGCTGAGAGTTCCCTATCCGTATGTATCTGCATATCCCAGAGAATTGTGACTTCTTCATTTTCGGTAACCGTCTCGGATTTGTGTTCATACCACCTCTCTGGGACTTCAATACTGTGATGCTGGCACGCTTTCCAATGGATATATGTAGCTGCCTTATTGTGCCTCTCTAGATAGTCAGTTTTTGCAAGTTCGGGACAGCCAGATATGATGTGGTCTACTGTTTCTTCATGCTTGTGGCATATCCTGCACAGACTTGGTAGAAAGGCTCTGGTCCTGGGTTGCAATTATCAGTCCCTCTGTTTCAGCTTTCAGTCCTGCACTTCTGAGTCACTGGTTGGTTTTATAATCGTCAGCATCTGCTTCCCTTATTCTCTTGGGGTATCTTCCGTGAAGTTCTTTTTCTTCCCACTGCTTCGCTTCTATATCTTGGGCCTGTTGCTTTACCTTCTATTTTACTCTCCTAGCAAACTTAGTAACTCGTTCATTTGCTGCCCTATCGAGATTTGGTACCTCAAATTCTCTTCTGAATTTCTCTGCCTCTTTTTGGATGGAATAAAGCTTCTTTTTGGTCTCATGCTGAAGTACTAATTGGAGCAGAGCATCATCAGTGTTTCTTCTTATTATTATTATTACTATTATTATTATTATTATTATTATTATTGTTGTTGTTGTTGTGTTGTTATTATTACTATTACTATTATTATTATTATTATTAAATTATTCAGTGTGGATTTATAGCTTGAAATTTGTGAAAGGCTGAAGTTTAATTGACTCAAGTATATTCAACTTGTGGCAGCAAAATAGTACAAGCTTCTGGCATGGGTTACCTTCTCCGACCTAGAATACTGACGTACTGCCTTCTCTGAAGGTGATGGCTAGCGACTGTAGAATGGTCTTTTTAAGCTTACTAATATATAGCCTAGCATAGGGGTAGACGTTTACATGACTTGCATAGAGTTTACATCATTATTACATAAGGGTAGTAGCATGATTAACACACAGTAGCCCAAAGTACCCTTGCATCTCACAAGTAACAAGCAAATCAGTTTTGCCAAAGAGCAGTTTTAATGTCAGGGATGAAATGATGAAGTTATTATTCATAATTGTGCTGTACTAAATTTTGATGTTATTGCATAATTGATCAACAATTCATCTTTTTTAACAGATGCAGAGATCTCTGGTCTTGCACTAAAGATGGATAGGACGTGCCTTAAGGAGATGAGCATTAAATCTCTCAGAAAACAGCTCCAAATCCTTTATATATAAAAAGGATACAGCTGATATTCATTGCATAGGTTTAGGGAATGCAGCAATTGCATCTTGTAAACAATATTCAAAGATGGCCGTTTGGTTTGCAAAAGAATCATTTTATTATTCCATCTAAATAGTAGAAGTCAATGATGAGGCCAAAATGTAGGATTCAAGACAGCCCTTATTAAAATAACCAATACATGAAATGAATAACAATAATTATAATAATAACAATGAATTTGTTGAGCGCCATTTCCCAATGGCTCAATAGCACTTTACAGTAATGAAGAAAATACATGTTAAAAGATTAAATATAGTAAAACAGGTCAGCAATCTGCATATGAACACAGAAAAAGGTGTTTTTTAAGTTGTCGTTTTAAAATGTCAACTGAGGTCAATTTTTTTGTACGGCCAGATGTAGGGTGTTCCAGAGGCGTGGGGTGGCCACTGCAAAGGACTGACCTCTGCGACCTCCATAGTTTTTAAGGTTATAATTACGAAGCAGATTTTGTGTAGATGAACATAGCGGTCTAGCTGGATGGTAGTAAGAACAAAGAATACAGGGTGAACAAAGGCAAAAGTGCCAACTGCCAGTGTTGCATGCAAAATGAGCCCGGTATGAATATATAAGATGCATATACCTGTACCTGTGTTGTTTCCAAATATGGTTTAGCTACATGTGTATATATTCTGTATATTGCAAAATCTTGTCCACTATATCAATGCTCTATTGTTCAAAAAACTGCTGCATGGTGTAACTATCTTGTTCCCTATAAGTGACCTTCAATTCTCCAGTTTACAGCAGCGTCAATCCAAATGAACTGATGCTAACCATAAATGTGGTATAATTGTTTTACAATCTAGCTAATATGGCGTTCCTTTTCAAACATTTTCACATCCAAATGCTACGTGTATGAGTATTATAACTGGGAGGAGTAACTTCTTACTGGAGGGTTGAAACCCCTTCATAGTATATGAAGAAACATCAAGCAACTATCAGTGAATTCATTTCCACTATAAAAATGAATTGCCAAAAACACACACAACTGCACTAAGAACTGTTGTGTGCAGATTCATCAAGTAATTTTTTGTTGCCACCCCACAATACCTTGCCAAGCGTTCAGCAAAATTTCCCAAAGTTCCCCATAACCTACTGCTGAAAAGTTTTGACTCTCCTCAAAATCACCATAGTCCCCCCTACATACATACACTTAATTTCAACTCAATTTAAACGTTATCAGAGTAGCGCTATGGAGTCAATATCTTCGAGAAAGAAAAATTGCGAACCCTCCCTAAATCAATTCATGATTGCATTAATGTTCCACAATTAAATACCAATTTAAAAAGCTGCTGTGAAAACTTTGTGGTAAACTGTATTTACACGTACTATTACACCAATAGTGGTATTTTGTATTTAAAATACCATTGCAGGTACAATACCATGTTGGTTATCAAAAAAAAAAAAAAAAGAAAGAAAGAGAAGAAAACCAATATGAAAAATGTAACCCAAATACCAAGGGTGGCCAACCATGTTGATCACCAATGTTTAACCTGTGATAAACTTATATAAGCTTATGCATTTATCTAGTAATGTCACACTATTTATTACAGAAAGTCCAGCCATTAACTGGCAAACTGATGAACATACAGTAACAATGCATTTATTAAATTAAAAATTAAAGATTCAAAGGTTTGAGGGTAAATCCCTAAACTTGTGCACATTTTTCGTACATTCTTGGCGCTATAAACATACCTCCTTTAGGTAGATGTTATGACTTCCCGCAGGTGGATGTTACTGTTCATTGTAAGAATATTAGAAATTCATCCCGCTAAGATCTCGACCACGTTTCCAAAAGTCAAACGCAGAACTGAAACATTCAAAAGATGAAAAGGTGGGACAAGAAAACAGCATGTAATGGACAGACCTGACCAGAAGCGAAGTTATTTCAGCGATATCATCCGCCATTACGCGAAAGAAGTGAATTTCCGGTATATTCAGACATCGGATCGTGGGCTACTTCGGAAACTCAGCCGAAGACGTAACCTCCCGTAGGTCGATGTTAACAATTCGCGACCTTTCTCTGTTTACCTGTTTTCGTCCGCCATTTTGAATATTTTGTGGATTACCGCGGTACACTGGTTCCCAGACTCCCGTTCCCGCTTTCCCGGTTTCCCTTTCCCGGTTCTCCTTTCCCCGTTCCCCGTTCCCCGTTCCCCGTTCCCCGTTCTCCGTTCCCGGTTACCGATTCCCGTTCCCCGTTCCCCGTTCCCCGTTCCCCGTTCCCCGTTGAAATTGAAACGGGTATAGTTTGCGCCATCCTCAAATAATTAAGGGGGTATACTGCGGGTGAGACTCGCGATAAATAAACGAAACGAGCCCAAAATAAAATCCATTCGGAAAGAAAAACATTTTGTTTCCAATTCTCTTTCGCGCCTTTATCTTTCTTCACCTGTGCGGCGTTGGTCTCGTGATCGCTGTGTTAAAGTCCTTTGCTGGGTCTCCCATCAATATGACGTATATTTGTATACAATAGCCTAAATGGGAGGAACACAACATTCTACCTCGTTACCATGCTGAGAGATCCCATGAGATAGCAATCTCTCAGCATTATGTAACCCGGTAGAATCTCAATCAAACTTCAACTTAAAGGTAAGTCTCGTTTAATTTTCTAATTTTACCCGAGAAGAGAATTGGATTGAGACCCCAGGAAATAAGCCCTGGAATCCAGCTTTGCGGTGCCGTCAGTGGACCGTTCATGATTCAGGAAGAGTCCGTATCTCAACCTGTCCTTAGTATGCTTAGTCGAATCCAAGCGACCGGCTGAAAATGCAGTGACTCGAAAATTCTCCTGAATTTTGAGACGCTGTATGGACTGAATTTTGGAAACGCAATATCAGCTTTTTAGGACCACGGACAATGTAAACGTTTGCCATTGAAAGTCAAAATAAACTCTCGTATGCCCCAGGGCACAGAAATCAGGGGAGAAATCTGCTTCATTTTTCTTCAGTTTCAAAACAGTTTCGATAAAGATCTTCTAGTGTTAGCCATTTTGCGTTCACGACTTCTCCCCACGCTTCTCTTGTCATAAAATTCAACATGGTAGCCCTATAATGTGACGTTCAGATATTAATCTCGTACATGTTCAGGCACGTTTACCAGTAACGTCTTCTGCGTGACAGTTTCCGAAAAAACCAGCCGGAAGTTAAAGGTTTATCATGGAAGCGGAACTCCAAGTTTATCCAGGGTAATTTGAATAAAATACTACTCATTCGCTGTGACAACTGCAGATGGATTATTCATTATTCTGTTGGACCGAACAGTGATGTAGTTCAAACTTTTATTACTTGCTGCTAAAGCTCATTGAGCAAGAAGAAGAAGCCGCCTGCAGTCAGCAAGGTATGTTAATGAATCTCGATGCCATTTCCACACCAAATAGGTCTCTTCATATGTCGGTGATTTCTTAATCTGCTTTCAGCCATGTCTTTTATGCATGCCAATTAAACAAGAACAGCTTAACGCACAAAACCTTTAAGGGATCGAACAAGAGAATCAAAAATTCTTCAGTTAATCCTTTTGAATCCCTATCATTTTGTGATAATTATAAAATTGCTCATATGTATAAAAGCAATGTCTCTTAATTTAAGCATACTGTAAGTACTGATTAGTTCGGTGATTGTAATTAAAGGAAAGTGTTTTAATACCAAATGACTTTAGCCGGTGTTTAATGAGGAATTCAGCAAAAACTAAATTATACAGTGTTATTGTTTCCGCGCCTAGGTATCTGATTCTACGTGGCAATAATGCAAACAGTGACCCGTCTTTAGTGAATATTCAAGCACTTAACCGCTTCCTTCCCGAAGTCGAACCGTAAATCGGTTAATATTTTTCTTCTCTTTGAGCAATTTGATCAAACCCAACTGCACGTGATCATTCAAACGAAATGAAATGAAATTCATGTAGCACTCGAATCACTTTCAAGCAGTACTGAACACGCTTCTTCCTCGATTCTTCTTTAGATTATAGCAAACTGTTATGGCTGGAGGGAAGGGGAGTCTTTTGTCACGTCTGGGCTTGTTGATCGAAGGATCGCTTACTAACGCTTTTAACTGCGTTTGTATTTTTAATTGCTTTAATATACCTTCAGAAAAGGACTAGACTAACAGAAATGTCGTTTACAAACCTGTGAAATAATAAATCGAAGGAGGAAATTATTTCCAATTTAAACTCACTCTGATTCTCTGCGCTTACGCATGTTCTCTGTTGGTATCGCTTATTTGCCTAAGCTAGCTCACTCAGTAAATTTATGCGTGTGCAGCGTTATCAAGTGAAAAGATAACTTGTTATACATACATGTAAGTCAATGTATAAGCTAAAGACAGGCTCAGTTTGTTTCTTTTGTTGTCTCAAGCCTTTAACGACGTTCAGGTAAATCGATCGATGAAACACTCATACTTGACATGCTTAGTTATATCCCGTTGCCAGTTAATGTTTGTATCATTAGTGACATCCGTTCGGAAATGGTCCTAGTCGCCTACTTGGACGTTTTTGAACACAGTATGGATCAAAGCCGGGCCTGACATGTCTTAAGTCGGCGGCTAGCTTAACTGTTTCAGAGATGACACCAGCAACAGCGGAAACTGAACAAATTGCATTCTTCCACGAAACTCAAGCTGTAGCTCGCGTTTTCATTGCGGTGACACTGATGTCAGATTTAGAAGACTACAAAATGTTTTAACTAAAGGTGAACATTGTTTTGTAATCATGATACCTTCCACATACCTAGAGCTATGCCTGTGGTCTTACTGTGAATGCATTGCTAGTTTGAAAGATGCAACGGGGAATAAGCGTGAGACGTTTTGAATTAATAGAAAACGAAAGTCACCGCAACGCCGACTTAAAATGAATTTTATAATTAAGATCATCTGATTTAGTAATGAGCCGAAAATACTATCGTCTCCAGAGTATTTTGTCCCTATGAATATGATAAATAACTGGAGACTAATTGTCGATTGCGCCTGCTTACTGCTTGGACTGATATCAATTTCGTTTCAATTCTCCTTCGAGTTCAGCAGTCTGCTTCGAAGATATGTAACCGAGGCAATTGCCTTCATTGATCTAACTGATTTAAGGAATAGTCGGTGTGGATGAGTATTGTACTTGTTGGACTGTATGTTGTTTCCTAACTTAACCACCATTTAGCAGGATAAGCTGTAGGCTGTGCTTAATGCAGTTATTTCAACAAATGAGACATC
>JAEMWC010000033.1:1005000-1017500 GCA_016490735.1 Pachyseris speciosa | reverse complement strand
TTATATGCAGTGTAAACAAACATGCTTCTTAACCATAACGTGCTGTCTCAATGCTTGTGTATGGAAACGCAATAGTGTCACAAGATGGTAACGCGTCCTTTGGTCTTCATTTGATGCTCTAATCAGCTCTCTATTCGGATTTTTTACTCTCTCTTTTTTCTTTTCTCAACGTTGTTCTCGTTTTAATCTCAACTTTTTCTTTATTTTCTCATCAACATATTCTTTTTAGCAGTCTGTCATCTTTCCTTATTTCCTGGCCTGCCTAGATTAGCTATGCTACCTGCGGGTCAGATAATTCTGTACTTATTTAATAGCTCGTTAATAAAAATCAATTTCAACTTCAACTTCAGCTATAAAAAAGTTTTCATTTAATAGCTATTCAGTTTGCCTTTTAAAAGTCATTTCAAATGATTGTCTTTCTTCGTTCGCATTTTCGCTTTACAGGAAAAGTCAAACAGGGTTGCAAGGCCAACAGCTGAGGTAACAGCACATCAAACGTCACAAGATCAGAGAGAATCATCTGCTGTGTTCAAGGTTAGTATGTTGAACTCACCTGAAGTTACTTTTTCACTAGTATTATGTTTAAGTGTTTGGAACTGACCACTGAGTTGTAAACGCGATAAAACTTAAAACTTTCATTTTAACCGCTATTTTTGCCTTAAAAAGATCTTTTCGAAAGGTTTTGTTTCTTCGTTTGTATATTCGATTTCAAGGAAAACTAGAATAGAGTTGAAACACCAGAAATTGAGTTAGTGACTGCACAAACAACATCAGAAGGCCAGATAGCATCATCTACTTTGCTTACAACACCAGAAGGCCAGAGAGCATCATCTAGTTTGCTTGAGATGAGTTCGTGGCACTCGTCCGATCAATTCAGTTTTTCATTAGGTTTGTTACGCAGTCGTCATTGTTACGGACACACTTATTTATAATACTAACATTTCTGACAAAAACTAACATTTACAATGCTAACATTACCTACAATGCTGATATTACTTACAATACTGACCAACTAAATGACCAGCTCCCAGTTGGCTTGTTAGCTCAATTGGTAGAGCACTGCACCGGTACTTCGGAGTTCGTGGGTTCGAATCCCGTACAAGTCTGATTTTTTTCAGGCTTTATTTTCACTACTGCTTAAGTAGTGTTCATAACTGCGATAATCACTCACATATTCATTTTATATTAACGTTATGTACAATACTAACTTTACTTACAATAGCGTCATGTCATTACGATATTTGTTGCCTAGCAATGCAGTTGACACTATGCATGTTTTCATGTTACCGAAGATGGTGTGGAGGTTATTCCATTCACTAAGCCGTTTCGTAAAATAGCTTGTTATTGTTTTTGTGGAACCGCCTGATAGAGCGCCGTAATGCTGACTGGACCTGCAACTGCTGCAATTGTTGTGAAGTCTTTCAATTTAAGTTTGTTTTTAAGGGCGAGTCTTCCCCACCGAAACTAAAGAGGGAAAAAACCACCATGGAAAAGCTGTTATCGTGGAAATATTGAACTGATAATTATCACTGATTTCTGTGATTTTTCGAACTTTACAGGCCCAGTCAGAGGTGTCTATATCAACAAAGGAGAAAGTTGAGATTAAAAAACAGAATATCGATGACAGAGTATCGCTGTCTGGAGACGAGGTACCCTAATAAACTAGTTTTATTGGATTTAATTGGTGATCTCAGACTATTTTGCGAGTCTTGCAAGCACTGCAAAAGGAAAACTTCTAGTCACCTTTTTACATCATAAAAGGTTGAAAAAGGCGACCTTAAAGGACGGAGCCTTCCCCGCATAAATCAGTACATTAAAAAACCTTTCTAATGTAGGGAGCATGAGTTTGCGCTTGATTTGATTCTATTTTCATTAGTAATCGTTCCAATTGGTGAAACGTTTAGAGCGGTTTTCAATTGAGTGACGAAAGTAATTATGGTTTTGCTTTGGTTTTGCATTGCTTTGCTCTGTGATTGGCTAGGAAAACTCGCGCTACTTTCTCAACCAATGAGAACCAAAACCAAAACCAATCGTAACTTGCACGCGCGCATTTCCCGCGCTTTTGACCGGTTACATGTAATTGCTTCGTATTCTGATTGGCTCACTGCGCTGTTTGGGTCTGTTGTGATTGGCTGGAGTAATTGCTTTGGTTTTGGTTTTGGTTTTACGACACTCAATTGAAAAGCACTCTAAGGCCCAATCACAGGCGAACATATTGACCGAAGACGAAGAGGAAATCAAACCGAAAGATGACATAGAATTGATTTCTGGGGACGAGGTATCCTAAGACTTAAATTCAATATTTCACTGTTTTCTGACTGCTCGCATTACGTTTGTGATTTTTTAATTACTAACACTTGACCGAGAGAAAGATGAATAATTAAGTACATGTAATGCACTTTAGTGGCATTTTACTCAAAGCAAGAATATTGTGAAATTTTTTCGAATTCCCCTTAAATGTATCTGGTGCATAACGCTCGACTTCGCAACATGAAGCTAATAGTTATCAGAACATTTATTCCATCCTTTTTTTTTTTAATAATTAGCAACTATTCGCCCAGTTGGAGGTAAATAGTGATGGATACTTTAGCGGCCATGAAAATATCGAACACTTTTACCGACGTAAGGCCAGAAAATCGTTGTTTTATATATATAATTTCGTGTTTACCAAAA
This sequence comes from Pachyseris speciosa, assembly GCA_016490735.1. Classification (NCBI taxonomy): domain Eukaryota; kingdom Metazoa; phylum Cnidaria; class Anthozoa; order Scleractinia; family Pachyseridae; genus Pachyseris; species Pachyseris speciosa. The sequence goes on along the minus strand of JAEMWC010000033.1, from coordinate 1,014,827 downwards.
GTGTGAACAGCCAGCCACAATAAATCACTTGTTCCTTGCAAACTGGCAATAAAGGCCAAGCATCTAATCCAGTTTGGTGCTAGGAAGTCAGAATAGAGAAGACTAAGCGGAGTTTGAGTAAGCCATCACAACGCGAGAAGAAAGCCATCCCCAGGTTTGACCTGACCCTGACCGAACAGGGTGATTATTAACATAATGATCCTACCTAACAAATGATTCATATGTAATTTTTAGAAGAAGGATGTCAAAGAAAAAGAAGGTATTGCAGCTTCAGCTTCTGCTACAGAAAATGGTAAATCATAAGCAGATAGAGCATAGCTCTTCTCTTTGTTTGAAGAGCAAGTAAAGGTTAATTCCTGGCCGACGTATAGTGTTTTCGCATGATGTCACGGTAGCCATGTTTGTGTTCCAAAAGAAAGAAACAGTGGGCATGTTGGTATTCCAAACTAAACCTCTGGGAATTGAACTCTATTTTTATGCAAATACTTTCTTTTGTTTCAGTAAGCTAATATGGCTGGTAGTCACGTGAATGAAAACGCTCTATAATATACGGGGAAACAAAGGGTGATGAATTAGCCGACTGGGACGTTACTAACATACTAGAAACACAAGCACAAGGCTACTCACGCACTTGAAGTCCTTATGTGGCTGTTAACATATTAGCTTTCCTTAAATATTAACGGAAGAAAAGGAAAACCGAAGGGTTTTGTGTGCTCTTACTTAAGTTTTTGCTGATTTTAAATATGATTATCTGAGCCTATTTATGTACAAAGTTTCGTAAGTCGGTTCCCGGGCTAATGATTTTGCTTATTGCACAAGGTGGAACCAAGGCCAAAAAGGCCAAAATTTAGATTTTGGTTATTTTGGCCCAGAGAATCAGATGTCAAATTTAACCGTGTCTTTATCAGATATAAAGACACTCATTAAAAATTAATTTCGTTTGTAGTTCCTTCATGAATTATTAATGAGTTTTTTTAAATATTAAATAAGATATATTACTTGAGTTGGAACAGAGAAGGATGGAGAAGGCCATGACATTGCAAACTTACTATATGCTCTTTTAAATTAGAATGCATTAATTGTTAAGATAAAAAAGGAAAAACTTACTATAAATAGAGGAGATGAGAAACAGAAGGAAAAGGACGTTTTACATGGGCGCGTGGCAGTAATTAACACTTAGCAAAATAATACTGAAAGAGAGCTCTTTTAAATAGTTGGCCTTATAACGTTATTCACTTCGAAAGCAATCCATAAGCATGTTGAACGATCAACTGTTATTAAGCAGTGCTTGATTAAACTGGCATCCGGATGTTGAGTATATTGGATAGTTTCATAGAAGCGATTTATGCCATTCACCGAAGCCTCTTTTTTTCTTTATACAGTACCTAAAGTAGGGGAAGAGACCCAGCAACAGCAAGAGGTGGCGGCCAAAGATGATGGTACTTTTTATTATTGTTTTATATTTTTTTTCATTGCATTTAAGCAATCGTAATACTTGCATTGATCGCTGTCGTGAAATAACAGAGAAAAAAGAAAAGAAGAAAAAGAGAAAGAAAGAAAAGAAGAAGAAGAAAACACAAGAAAAGAAGGAACGTACTTCAGGTATATAGTTGTTGTTGCACACTATGTCATTCAGGGAGGTTATTGTTATTCTATTCCTCACGAATTAAGATCTCGTCAGAATTAAAACTGGTCTTTATTTGCTGAACAATACCGCAGAATAGGTCGTAAATGCGTATCTTGTAATCTTCTAACATTATTATTAATTTCACTTTCTTTTATCGAAAATCGCCATATCGAAAGCGCCAAATACTCATAACCATTTTAAAGATGAACTACCAGATATAGCCGTGGCTACTGCAGAAACACCGCGCCCACAAAAAGCTGTGGCAGCCGAGTCATCTCCTAGGCAGAACACAGTACAAAAAATGCAACAGATTTATTCACCTGCTACTCCCGAAATATCAGGAAAAGGAAGGACGCGCTGCTATGACACGGAAGTTTTTCCAGTCGTGGAGAATGTCTCCTCTGAAAGGTCAGCTGAAAGCTCTGTAAATACCTATTCCGCTGCCTGTAGTCATTTCAAACAACCTGAAGCGTCAAATGTAGGTGGGATTAAATCGTCAACTTCGTCCGCCTCGCAGGAATTTCAAAGGGAAGATTCGATGAGGCAACCCATAACAGAACAACTTACAGCGAACTCTCAAGACTCTAACACCCAAGAGACGCCTAGTCAAGTCGGCAGTTTCCATTGCCCTACCTCTCCGCATTCTGCGTCCAAAGGAGGAGGAACGTCTGAGAGATCCTCTACACCAGTCAACCAGTCTCAGGCTTTCCAAAGCAATGTCAAGGCTCAAAAACCTACTGTTCATCAACAACTGGACCTGTATGGGGTATTTGTGGTGTGTGACCATTTTCTACATCACAACACCTCTATTAAAAGCAATACCTGTACGGACTGCGCAAATCACGGCCTTCTGAGGTACGCCGTCTGGAACGACATTATACGCCACTGGCAAACGATAAGGCCGTATCCCGCCTATAAGGTTCCTCCAAAAGCTACTTTGAAGGTGTGCCGGCATTTTTCTGCCAACATACCGTGCCCAAAGAAACCATGCACCTTTCCTCATGGCAAAGTTGAATCAGCTATGTGGACAATGGAGCGGCAAGGTGGTAAGTATGATTCATAATAATCTTTGCTCTTACCTAGATAAAAGACATACGTCAAGTTACATTTACAAATGTAAGTCTAAAATATTAAAAAAACTAAAGATCATATTTAAAAATAAGCCTATGCACAAATACATACCCTGTACGTTCAAAGGAGGTGGAGCTTCTGAGTTCTGTGTCCGGTCATGTATTACGGTTGTCACTATCCGCAAGAAATGGTGTGTAGTTTTGTGTGAAGCCGCAGTAATCTGTGGTAAGTACATTGGGAGGTCGATGTCCCTTTTCATTGGGAAGATAGCCTTGTCACCACACCGTTACTGTCACCTATCTTACATGCACATACCTTTTTGACAGTTCTTCCGACCCCTCAAGAACGTTTCTTTGCTACACTGATCACAACTGAGAGTAGGTGTGTGACAAGCTTGGGAGCTGTTTCCTCGACCATTTTGACTCCAAGTATCACCAGGAATGCTGCATCGTCTGCATGGAATACACCATTTATAATGAATCCATCAGGAGCATCTCTTTCCTACTCTTCTTCTCCTAGACCTGTGGTACCTCCCCAAACCAATGGCGCAGGGTTTATTTCCGCCGAAATGTCTCTTTTCAATAGCTTGAACAACACCGTTCCGTCCGCGTGGCCTACATATTTTAACACATCTGGAAGATCTGCACAAGCTTCTCTCCTGAATACACCTTTCCCAGGGGTTTCTCAAATACATTGGAGTAGCAGTTTGTCATCTCTTCAGACTACTGCTGCACGATCTCCCAACTCAGTGAGCGATTCTAGGAAGATACCACCAAATGTATTTGTGGTGTGCGACCACTTCCTCCAAAAGAACCTTAAACGACCAGCAAGTATACATGACACGATTAAAGCATGCAAGGGTTGCGAGAATCGCTCAAGGCTAAGTTACGCTATCTTCAGTTCCAACAGTAAGGAGTGGCAGAAAATTAGATCATATCCAGCAGAGAAAGTTCTTGCATTTCAGGTTTGTCGCCAGTATGCCATTAATAAACCCTGCCTGCGAAAACCGCGCTCCTTTGCTCATGGCGAAGAAGAGTTACTCATGTGGAGCTTGGAAAGGGAAGGAGGTACGTTTGCAAAGGTCGCTATTTATCGCCATACTGTTTCAGACACTGATTTCACAAAAACAAACAACTGAATTGAGGGGCATAAAATGATAGTTCGTTATTACTTGAGACTTTGTACAAACAGGCAGTTTCCGTGTGGCTACTGTTGAATTTTTTATTTTTTATTTTTCACGAAAAAGGGGTGCCACACGTTTGTCAGTCGTTATTCTTGTAAGTTAAGAGTCACACGAGTCACGCAACCCGGCGTTATCTGATCAGAGATTTCTCTACTTTTAATTTGTCCTGAGGAAAGAATTCTTGCCGATTTAAGGCTCATTTGCTGGAATTCGAGAAATCGGAGCAATTTCAGAATACCCGGCCAATTCCTATGGCGTTATATCCCCGCCAAAATTCGAGTTTCGTCTTCGATGTTAGGTTCACAGTGCATCCGAGTTCCACAATGCGATATTGCAGTTTCACAATGCAACTTTGGTCCTTCACAATGCATGAATGGTCACCTTCAAGATTACCTTTCAAAAGGAAGCCGCAGTACTGTTGCGGGCTCAGATCAATCTAAAACGTCGTTTCGGGGAAAAAGTACATTGTCAGAAAGAGCAAATAAAATGAAAGGCGAAAGGATGCGAAACGCGCGGTCGACGTTACGCCGCGTTGCAGAGCAATTAATTACTCGGGCTTCGTAGAAAAGCCCGAGGCTTAAAATGGCCCTCATTTTTCTTCGTCGTGTTTCATCCACAAAACTCACTTCCGGCGTTTCTGCGCAAGCGCTAACTAATTATAACAACTCACAACAGCAAGAATGATGCCGGTTGTCACGTATCGGAAAACGTCTAATTCACCATGTGAAAGTCTGAACAACTAATATGTTGAGAGAAGTGTCTATACAAATGTTTGCAAGTTTAACAGCGAGAAGAAAGCTTTTAACATGACCAAACTGATCTCCAGATTTTTTTAATTAGACTGCCGTGTTTCCCCGTGTCTTCTCCATACTAAACTAATTTTGAGTGGTACATTTTGTTGAATAACTCAAGCATGGGATATCATACACCCCTGAGACTTTAACAGGTAGTTAATTTACTATTTTACCACAATTTTTCAATTTCTGGACATATGTTTTTGACTAATAAGCGATTTCAGTTTTAACTTGCGTGGCGTGAAACTGACCGCAGAAACCTTTCTTTTGTTTCAAATGATCTATTTTTAAACAGTTTCACTCTGCTTATTATCTTTTTCTCCTTACATTTCACCGAGACTCCATTGACGTTTATGCGAAAAAATCCTTCATCGTTCGATAAGCGTTTCCTTTCTCAAACACTTAGCAGAAATATCCATCGAAGCGAAAACAAGTGTGCTTAGTTTTTTTTTTCTTGGGAGGGGGGGAAATTTTCAGAATTGTCCTACCGTTCAAAGACCAAAAATCAGCAAATGCGGTAAGACACCAACTCGGTGATCTCAGCCGAAAGATTGATGCCTCGTTGTCCAGCCCGTTTACACAAGTAGGAAGATAAAAGGACAATTCAAACCGAAAGAACACAAACCTCCAATTGCTAATCAACAAAACGTTGTTTATTATTATAAGTGTGGTCTGTGTGATGCAGACTATGTCGGCTTCACGAGTCGACACCTACATCAACGTGTGGAGGAACATAAGCGATCAACAATCGGCAACCACGCAAAGGACGAGCATAGAAAGGATCCGGAGACCATCGTAACAAATTTCAAGATTTTAAAGAAGTGTCAGAGTAGATTAGACTGTTTGATTTTTGAAATGCTTTTTATTCGTGAACTTAAACCAAAACTGAACAAACAGAGTGATTCGATCCGCGCAAAAGCTTTTACCTAATTAATTCACTTTTAATATTGTCTCTTTCGCCTTAGCGTTCTTACCATTATTGCCGCGATTTTCTCGTATTGTTTCTATGCAAATATTTTAGAGTTTTAGTCAGTACCTCATTAGCATTTTACAATTGATTATTATATAAGCGCATGTTAAACAATTTTATCCTTCAACTTGAAAATGACCGTTGATCGGTCGAAACGTCGTTGCTTTTTAACGTTAACTTTAATAGTAGTTGTCTGTAGTTACTAGTGGCTAATGGTAGTTGGCGGTAGTTAATAGTAGTTGTCAGTAGTTAATAGTAGTTGTCAGTTAAATTACTAGTTGCTAATGGTAGTTGTCGGTAGTTGATAGTAGTTGTTGGTAGTTACTAGCAGTTAATGGTCGTTGTTGGTAGTTACTAGTAGTTAATGGTAGTTGTCGGTAGTTAATAGTAGTTGTCCCTAGTTACTAGTAGTTAATGGTAGTTTTAGGTAGTTAATAGTAGTTGTCGGTAGTTACTAGTTGCTAATGGTAGTTGTTGGTAGTTAATAGTAGTCCGTAGTTAATAATTGCTAATGGTAGTTGTCGGTTGTTAATAGTAGTTGTCGGTAATTACTAGTAGTTAATGGTAGTTGTCGGTAGTTACTAGTACCTAATGGTAGTTGTCGTTAGTTAATAGCAGTTGTCGGTAGTTACTAGTAGCTAATGGTAGTTCTTGGTAGTTGCTATTAGTTAATGGTAGTTGCATGTAGTTAGTAGTAGTTAATGGTAGTTGTTGGCAGTTACTAGTAGTTGTCGCTAGTTACTAGTAGTTGTTGGTAGTTGCTAGAAGTTAACGGTAGTTGTCGGTATTCGTTAGTGTAGTTAATAGCAGTTGTCGGTAGTTAGTAGTAGCTAAAGGTAGTTGTTGGTAGTTACTAGTAGTTGTCGCTAGTTACTAGTAGTTGTTGGTAGTTGCTAGTAGTTAATGGTAGTGGTCGCTAGTTAATAGCTGTTGTCGGTAGTTACTAGTTGTTAATGCTAGTTGTCAGTAGTTACTAGTAGTTAATAGAGCAGTCAACAGGAATTGACCGCGCTGCAAAAACCTCAAAACATTAAAACATTAAAAGAAAACAATATACGACGCGTATTTTTTGTGCGAATACAAATTTAAACAAACAAGAAACGATCAAACATTTCATCCAACATCGTGTTGGACGAACATGTTTGACCGTTTAGGTACATCTCTCAACATTGCTTTTAAATGGTTTTCCATGTTTGATCTAGATCACTGAAATATTTTCTTCCAACATTTCGTGTTAATTACGAACAAATGTTTGATCATTTAGCCATCCCAACCAACAAAGCGTGCAACCAAATGAACCAAATAACGTCGAAATTTCAGCGTTAAAACGCAAAAAAATCGTTCTGTGGACTCATTCTGTCTAGTGTTTCGTCAAACATTGTTTGTGCGTTTAGGCACTTTATGTTTGACAAACACGATGCTGGATAAAAATGTTTCATCGTTTAGCCGGGTCTTTAATCCTTTTTTACTAGGACTCATTGCGATGACGTGTTAATAAGATAAGGGCAAAACTTTCTTAATGCTGTTGAGGCACAGACGTCGAAAAACAGTTAGCCAAGCGGAGTAAAAACACTCGTTCGCGATCGCTTGCAAGCAAAACAGCAATACAAACAAACAAACAATTCAACTACTTCTTTGCGTCCAAAACGAGTAGAGACGGTTATTTACGTCCAGTCGAAACAAAAATACAAGTTTCATTCCTGATCCAAGAAAGGTAACAACGATCAAACAAATGTTAAGCTTCAATTTATTTAATTGACCTGTGATGTAAAGGTTCTTGAAAATACGTATCCACTTTAGTAAAAACACGAATCTCCAAAAATAGCAAGCGGTTTGTCCAAAGTAAGAACTTCTTCCACTAAGTTTGAGCTACTCGTTCCTCCCATCAATGCTGGTGAACTGTTAAGTGACCTTTTTTGGTGAGTTGCAAGATGCCGCGGTAAACTAGCTTAAAGTGAAAGCCCTTGAAGCGTTGAAACATTTTGTTTTTCAACGCCATGCAAGTGGATCCACGTTTTAAGCTTTTCCTGAGAAAAATATTTTGCCCTTCCGTTTTATCACTTGGTAATTCACCTTCCGGAGTATCTTTAAACTAGTTCCTGATTTTTATGCCATTTACGCGAAAGAAATTTGAAAGAAGATGAAGTTGTTTCGCTCAAATGAAGAAACCACCAGAATGTGAAATGTCGAGCCCCAGAAAGCGCGCGAAAAAGCCTCGTTTTGGTTGGGTGTCCCACACCTGGCTTGAGCCTGCGATCCAATCAAAAGCCAGTACCTGGTCAGCTGTCAACTTCAAAAAACAGCCAACCTCAATGACCTTCAAACATGAGCCCGCGATATGGACACGTGATATTGGTCAGCGGATGACTTGTTTTGACAGGTGTCAGTTGATGATGATGATGATGATTATTATTATAGGACATTTCACAGTGCATACATGAATCAGCGGTACGTACGTACGTAGGCACGTTAGTTCGGTGACCAAAACCAATGGTGCTCCGCTTCGCGGCCTTTCGGGCTGCCGGAGCTCCGCTAGAAACTACTGACAACTCTTAGTAACCACCGCCAACAACTACTAACTACCGACAACTACCAGTAACTACCGACAGCTACTAGAAACTACAGACAACTACTAGTAATTACCAGCAACTACTAGTAACTACGGACAACTACTATTATTATACAATGCTGATGCTATCTCAATTTTGATTGGCTAAAAGCACCCCGCAAATTCTAGATGGCGCTGTGTCATCGCGTCACATCTACAGACACTGGCGTTTATGCATGTAGGTATGACGCGTTTTTGCAGACAATGGTTTTCGTCACCTGACAAGCTAGCCGGCGGTTTGAGCAAGATTGTCATGGCGGAGTCCGCTCCAAGATTCGCGTCAGTCTCAGAAGCGGATTTAGGACGCCTTGTTGACGACAAGGACGCAAAGAACACCAAACGAGCTACCAAGACAGCTCTTAGAGTTTTACAGCAGTATTTGAAGGAGAAGAAAGTTCCCGAACCGCAAACCAAAGATGGCATCAGTAACGTTCTCAAACTATTTTATGCCGAAGCTAGAAAAGTCGATGGAACTTCTTATTCCAAAAGCACTCTCAACAGCCTGAGATTTGGACTGGGCAGACACTTCAAGGCGACTCTTGGCTTCGATATAATAAACGATCCAGCATTTGCCGAGGCAAACAAAGTTTTTGGCGCCAAGTGCGTTGAACTAAAACGACAAGGGCTCGCCAAAGTCGAACAGACGCCACCGATCTGCGAAGAAGATCTTAAAAAGCTGTACGAAAGCGATGTTTTTAACCAAAACAGCCCGGAAACGCTTCAAAACAAAGTTTTTTTCGAGGTTATGTTGTACTTTTGTCGCCGAGGAAGGCAAAATCTTCGTGAACTCAAAAAAACTGATTTTTCATTCAGCACGGATGGCAAAGGTGCAAAATATGTGTGCAAAACAACAGATGAACTCACAAAGAACCGACGAGAAAATGATGAAGGATTTGAAGGAGGCGTGATGTTCGAGAAACCAGGACCACACTGTCCTGTGGCTTCATTTGAACGGTACATACAGCACCTGAATCCCTCAAACGAATTTTTGTTTCAGCGGCCGAAGAAAAACGCCGGCATATCTGATCAAGTGTGGTACGATAACATGGTTGTCGGAGAGCGTTTGCTCGGTGAAAAAATGAAAAGGATCTCTCGAGAAGCCAAACTTTCAAAGTGTTACACCAATCACTCGATCAGGGCAACGGCGGTTACAATCCTGGACAAGTCAGGGTTCGAAGCAAGGCATATCATGGCGGTGAGCGGGCACAGAAATGAATCCAGCATTCGGAGCTATAGCAGGACTGACATTTCAACCAAGAGAAAAATGTCGGAAACCCTGACGACAGAGTGCGAGGTGAGAGGTGAGGAAGGGGCTATTAATCCGCACCAGTTATCTCCTGTTATTAGCCTTTCTCAAGAGGAATTTATTGTACAGAACTCTCATTCAGAGATAACGAAAAATTTTAATTTCTTTAACTGTAATGTCAACATTCATTAAACGCAAATCGGGAACATTTTTCATAAGACCGTACAACTTAACTTTAGAATTTTGTTCAAAAGTTTCAGTTCGATTCAGTTTTTCCTGAAACGTTTTCAGATGTTTTAAGCTTAAATCCTTTCTGTAAACCTTTTGA
>JAEMWC010000033.1:975000-1000000 GCA_016490735.1 Pachyseris speciosa | reverse complement strand
GTTGTTGTAAAATTGATATTCGAGAATATTTGCAAAAGACTTGTTTTATACGTTCCAGGTATCATATCACAAATCTGACCTGGGGGAAAACAATCGGCTTCTTTTGCCTTTGAAATAACATGTTTTGTGTCTGAAAAGAGATTTTTTTTGTGTCCATTTGACCCCATAAAAGAGTTCTTGTTGAACAGAAATCTTGTAGTACATGGCTGGTTCGATTGTCATGGACGTCAGAAAAACACGTTGATTCAAAGAGCACTCTTCGACAGGAAAACCTCCATAAACAGTCAAAACAATCGAATAACACTCGCCCATGCTGCCAAACAAACACATCGACTCTGCCGTCGTCACTTAGCTGGATAAATTTCCGAAAACCTTCTATTAACTGAAAGTTACTTTAAGAAGCGCTGGAACCGGTTGATTGAACACCGCCGTATACGGGCACCGGTCTCTGTCTGTGGCATTGTGGCTTTCAAACAAATACAACTCGATAGTCATTTTCTTTTCAAATATAAACTATGATCCTTGCCTTCACCACTGGACCAAAGGCAAACGCATGCTTCTAGCCAAGCCATTCCACCCAATGCCTGATCGAATTGCGCCGGCGTTAAGCCTCCAAAATTATAATTGTAACCAACGGAGTGAGCATCAGTCGTTGAATGATCGCAATTCCGAACGGTTTACGATTGTTACCCGAACTAACTTACTTACTTATTGAAGTGATAGCAAAGTGGATACTGTTGCCATAGCAACGGAAGCCACAAAAATGAAATATGATGTCAGTGAGATTAATCAAATAAACTGTTCTGATTTTAAATGACGGCATTTAAGTAATTTTGTCTTTTTCCTATTTTTGTTAGTTCTCCCCACTCCACGAGAAATTCTCACCGGACCAGGTGGGAAGACAATTGCGCAAATATCCTCATCCATGCAATCTCCGACTCGATTACGATACAGGCCTTGTCCACCAGGAGTGACAAATGGCGCCTACAAATTGTGCAGAAGGTAGCTGTAGCTGTATTGTTTACAGAAATATAGATTTTTACAAGTATCAAGCGATGGAAATGTAAAATTTTGTCAAAGTGCTCGTTTAATACAACTCGTTAACCTCGTTCATAGATTTACATTCTCAGGACACTTGTTCAAAGTCCTACTTATGTCTAAGTCCACTCAGATTGGATAACAAGTATCAGTTGAGCTGTTTGTGATTGATACATGCTGAACTCTCAGAATAAAGCTCTTTTGACTTTGTCAATCATCACGTAAACGTTTGTCTCACTACTTCCCAGAAGCTGATAGTCTTAAATGGTAGGTTGTGGTTGCATTTTCATCAAAGAGAATGTAATTTTAGAGCAAAACGAAGTAAAATGGGAAGGAAAACACAACCGTGGTTTCAAATGTTCTGCTATTGAAATATTAATTTTGTCTCCGAGATATAATAAAGTTTGAGAAAAAGGGTGTTGGAAAATAATATCCCTTTTCGTTATTTACAGTTGTTACACACGTGAACGATGCAGATTCGGTCGAGGCTGCATTTTTGCTCATAGTCGCGAAGAAAAAAAAGAATGGAAAGAAGAATATGCACGAAAAGAGAGGGAGAAAAGGGTAAAGGAGCTCCAAGACAGAGAGGAAATTCTCCCTATGGCAATGGTGTCAGAAATCTTAAAAGGGCCAGCAGAGAATGTGAGTGTTCCCAATGGTATATCATTTTTGGATACAATTAAGCGAAAGTTAGGGAACTCAAAAATATGACTTCAATCTGAGAACGTGTTAAATTACGAATAACTCCAAATAACTGTTATCGTTTTTTATGCAGCTGGTGGAGTATCTACCAGGAGTTGAAATTAGCTGCAAGCCTCCTGAACTCAGTGTTAAGCTTCAAGACAATAATGACGAACATACGTTTCAGTGGACATTCAACCTTGTATTTAAGGTCAGTAAAATTCCTTTGCACAAATTACAACTAAGCAAATGACCTAATTTTAAAACGGTTTGAAAAATCAATTACCGGCAACACTGATTATCTAAGGTATATTGATTTCTAGCTTGTTACTCAAACTTAAAAACAAGGAATGACTACAAAACAAAATTGTTGGGATCCCTATAACATCAATCAGCGTTTCATTTTCAGTGAAATTCCTTTGCAAGAATTATCAGAACCAACCAACTGGCATAGTTTTCAACAAGTTTGAAAAACCAATAACCAATGATCATCTTCTATAACTTAATTTTCGCTATACAAGCTCCTGGGATTAAAAACAAGGAATGACTAAAAAGCAAAATTGTTGTGATCCCTATAAAATCAATAAGCTCCACTCAACAGTGCTCTTCCTGTTTTCACGTTTGCAGACAAACGAAGTAGGACGCCTACGCCACGTTCTTCTACTTCACAGATATCACAATTGCTATCAGCTGTCAGAAATTCGCGTTGGCAGCTATCAGGAAAATCGAGGCTGCAAAAGCTACCAGTTACGTTACACTGACAATCTTAAAGGTTTTTGGTACAAAGCTCCAGAGGCTAATTTACCAGGGCGTGTAAACGTTTCTCTCACTGTTTCATTCAATTCTTCCTTGTATGGAAGCTTCGATCAATGGGTTGTTTTCGACTTTGGAAAGAAGCCGTACCTGGTGCAGAAGCTGAACGCAGATGTACACAGCGATTCTTTGTCACGAAGTCCCATTGTCTCTCAACACGCTGCTGCCCCTACGATATGGGACGAAAGTTCTGTGGAAGTAATTAGGTTTGTTCGTGGAACAGGCGAAGCTCTTCAGGGGGAGCACTTGTCAAGAACCTATAGCCTTCGTAAAGAAGTGAACATTGCAGGTGAAGAGTTAAGTCGCGACAACTACAAGCGCGTTATGCACCAACTGCTATATGAAGAGGAAGGTTTCATGAAAGATGAAATTTCACGGTGAGTGTTACCGCCATTTTTAAGTCGTGCATGCGCGCAAGCGCAATGAACGACTTATAGCTGTCTGTTGAAAAGGGAGTAAATTTTGGTGTAAACTCCCTGGGTAATCTGGCCATTTTAGCACATGGTTAGCTTTGATTTCAAAATGGCTTCCGTGTTCACAGTACAGAGAGTCAGTTCAAGATACCAGTGGGCCGTTCTCAGAAGGATAACAGCTTTTTCAAACTGAAGAAATCCCTCTTAGAGGACAAATTGTGATTTTGGCGCTTCGCAAATCACTGCGAATCATCACAAGAATTGTTGACTTTCCAGGAAATATTTTAGCGCTTCTGAGAATCCACCTTGCAAAAAAATTAGGTTTGAATGTGAATTGTTACCGTGCTTTATCTTTAACTGACCGATTTATTGCATTCGAAGCAACTTTGGCGAAATTTGCTAATGTAGTCAATAAATTGTACTTCAAAGTGACTCGAAATTCGCTAACTTGCCTCACCGTCGCGAAGATTTGCTCGAAGCACATGGGCATATGCAACATTCTTATCTGGAAAAATGTTTCATTTAAAGGGACACTGTCATGGATTGACATACGCAGCATTTCTCACACGGAGAGATTTTCCTGAACACGTTGATATCTTGTTTTTCTTTAAAAGTCTACATTAAATAAGCCTTTATGAGGCTAATAGAATGCAAAGTTATCTGTTAACGAATATTTGGAATCCAAGAAATGTAAAAGAAGCCGACAATTATTTATTCAAATTACTGACAGTAGAGTTCAGTGAAGTATGACCGGAAACAGTGTCGGTTGAACAAGCGTTCACCTCTCACATAAATAATTTTCTCTCTCCAACATACCTCAACATATTGCCGATCTTAACATGTCCTTTTATAGCTGAAAAAGAGTTAATTTATTTGGAACGACGACCTTGAGGTCAAATGACGGTAAACAGGGAAGAAATATGCCGTGTTTTTAGTACTCACCGCGTGGTTAATTTGTGACCCAAGAAAATGCAACCAGTGAAGTGCCTCTCAACAATTTATACGGGTTTTTCTTTAAAATACTACGCTTAATAGAAATTTTAAAGCCACGATATTAAACGTTTATCAGCAAACGATGATGTGATGGTCTCTGGCATTCTAGCGACTACAAATTAATTGCGAAGATGGAATCGCTGCATTATTAACTTCACCGGCTATTCTACTTCGATCGATTACCGCATCAGTTACACCGCTGTGTACGTGGAATTTCTCATGAATTTAAGCCTTGAAAACGTTTTTCCTCGCTGTGGATGCGTTGATGCAGATTGAATGACCATTTTCGCGCTGAGTGTTGAAACATCGCTTTCAACGGTCGACGCCATTTTCAATGAAACTTTTCAAGTCAGCGCATGCCCGAAGATGACAGTGTCCCCTTAAGAAAGATTATTGTCTGTTTTCCTGAGTGTCTTCGTAATCACTAGATTTAAGTAAACAAACTGAAATCCTCGAAATACATATGAAATTCGCCTATCTGACAGCAAGATCAAATTTTACTAAGAATGTGTTTTTAATTTTTTTTTCTTACTTTCACTTTTTTTTTGGGGGGGGGGGGGTAGTGGAGTTTGCCACGAACTGTATTTTACTTGAAAATAAGGTTAAAAGTTAAGTTGTTTTCGTTTGCATTGTGCCCTGCATGAAGATTCAGTGAATTTTTTCAAAACCCTGACACACCAAGTGGTGATTTCCAAAATTTTGAAATTCTAACAAAGGATAATATGAAGAATTGCCAAAACAACATTTTCACTGCTGATTTTGATAATACAACCAAGGTAAATGATGATATTGATGGCTGGTGTGTAGTTGTTCAATCGGCGCCCTTCAGGGGTTAGAAATTCAGTATTGCAGCAACCAGATGTAGGAGAAAATTCAGACAGAATTGTTGTTTTGCACCAGGAGAACGAAACAAGCCATGTTTCCGGCTATCACTTAACTTTAAAAGACCTCATTTTAAGCTACACAGTCAAGATTTTGGCCATTTCTTGCCTATCAACCATCACGGACCTCTAGCTACACTAACACCACATTCACGACTTGGCTCAGAGAACACTTTGATTATCCTCTTTTCCCATGGGTTTATTTCCTGCAACAACCCCCTGACGAAACACTGGATTCATAACTTTACGCCTGCCACGCTAACGCTTTCCAAAATTAAGGCACAACCAAATATTAATGCTATCGAATAACCACATAACCTGAAAAAGGGGCATGACAAGAAAAAGGTATGGACCGACTTAGAAGGAGACGTATACTTACCGTCATGTTTGAACTCCTCGGTGAGGCTCGCTAAAGCACTTGGGTTAACACATTGTCACATTGTCCTGTCGTTTTTCGTCCGGTATATAGGCAGGCGCAAGAAGAATTATACGTCTCAAGGAGCTGCCGGCTCATGAGCTATGGTTCTTGAGCAACGTATTAACAAATTATAGATCATTCTTCTTGAGCCCGTTTTTTGTGGTGGACGAATTGTAAGACGCATAGCCAAAATCAAAATTGATGCTTGCCCAAATTCTCCCCGCACAGATTATACGTCTTTACCATAAGGGCTCGAAAATGTGAAATTAAAGAGGACGTCGCAAATTACGGTGGATTTGTAGTTGATTCCGGCTAATTTCTATTAAACTGCTAGTATTATATGCATGACGCTGCGAACTTAAGCACAAAGACTTTTTCTATTCTTACCTACAAAAGGTCGACTCCTTATCTCATTATTGATTGTCAAGTACGGTTTCGTTCTTGCTAGCTACACTCTAAATAACACAAAGCTGCACGCTCAAAGGAACATTTTCGATGAGATGAGAGGGATGCAGCGCACCTTGGGCAATGAGCTGTTTGGTGTTCTCTACCTACAAGATCAAGAAGAAGATGCCCTGCGACCTGATGATGCTGCAGGCCGCCTTCTCTACCGTAACGTCAGCTCCGCGTGGCTCCAGCTGGCAGACAGCGAGTCCAACAAAGTCTATGAGGCTCCCGTTGAGAGAGTAGAGAGTGGATGCGTTGTGTTGAGATTGTCGTCCAAGATGTGTTCTGACTTACACCTCTACGACAATTGTGATGTCACTGCAAATACTCAGTTTCAACTGAACCGTTGGCCACTTTGTGAGATGCACGCAGCCGTTGACAGGCTGACAACAGGGCAGTTGCAGCGTCTGGTGTTTCCAGATCCAAGAGTTGCAGTTGCTGCCAGGAGTGAAGTAAGTACTTAAAGAAACTGCAAATAGATATCTGATAACTTGTGTCTTACCAAGGCAACAAATGTGCCTTAGATTGCAGTGACCATCCCTGGTTCCTATGTTTCATATCACGTATTCACATTTCATTACATTCGGTGGCATAAAATACCAAATGGGCTTGTAGTACCTAAAACAGACGCCTTTTGTAAGTGTAATTCACTTTAGCTATTTTCGTATGATATATTTCACTTAGCGTTTGAGCCAAATAGCCTTATTGAAGACACTAGTCCAACATCTTTACTTAACGTGTGCTCTCGTTAACTGTTGTCACTTTGCTGAGGAAAGGTTTTGCACTTGAATATTAATACAATTTTTACCCTTCTGATGCAGAGACGTGACGTGAGTCCTCCTCTCTCGGTAAATTAGAGATTCTTTCTGGTACCAATGAACCTCTAAACAATAAGGATCTCATTATCACTCCATTTATCTTTTTTTCTTACTTATGGAGCGTTTGGTGAAATAACCGTGTGTTAAAAAACTGTAGGTAAGAATTCGCTGGCAATGGCTACTTGATCAGCGACTAAATGAAAGACAGAAGACTGTACTCAAGCGGATTGCTTCTCCAGAGTACAATGCACCACCTCTTGTGGTGTTCGGCCCATTTGGGACAGGAAAGACGTTCACGTTGAATCAAGCTGTTCGTCTACTCGTCCAAGTAGACAAGTCACACAGGATCCTTCTTTGTACACATTCCAACCGGGCGGCTGATCTTCATGTGGAGCTGCTGGATGAATACTTGACTGAGCAGAACGGGGTACCTGCTTCGAGGCCACTGAGGGTGTATCAGCCTATGAGGAGGTATTATTCAAAGGAGCTTTATGAAACTGTTAATGTTTTTGCCACGAATTTTCTAAATTTATGCGGGATTATCGTGCTTATGCAAGAAACACTTCTAGGCGATCAAAGGATTCTATAAGAGAAATTCTTCAAAGAGATAGGATATACTCTCAGGTTTTACGGTAAACGCGAGAAGAATGGTGAACAAGTGAGTTTTTCGCGTTGTACCCTACTTCTATACAGTTCCGGCGAAACGTATTCAAAGCAATTATTATAGCTTCTTTACTCTTGAATGGCCAGGCCGTTTAGCGTGTTGGTATCTAATTGACGTAGAAAAACGAATTATCCAGGAGCAGTTCCTTGTAGCATGAGTTCAGGAGTTGAAATCACTTGTTTAGGCAGAAACAAGCCTGCCTAGAATTTTAGCTGTTCGGCATCCATCTCCAAAGTAGCCACTATAAAAGACTAAGTGACTGTGCGACCACTACATTTTTTCTCTTCTCCTTCGGACCTTCTCCTAGCTGTCTCTATTTTTCCTTTCCTATTCTTTCTGTGGTGTCACTCTCGGTCTTGTAGGACCCAAAAAGATAGCGTTTATTTTTTTTATCTTATTCCGGTAAAATGGATGCAATTTTCAGTCGGCAAGTTTTCGCAAATCCAGTTAGATAAAAAATATGAAAATTTTCACGTCCCGAAAATGCGAGATTTTCTTGTGTGACTAGGACCGTAGATTGCTACTTCCAATTAATGGCCTTCCGGCTGCTAAGGCAAATACGCATAACTAAAGGAATATTTTAACTTAAGTTTTATTTTTGTACCTAACTCATCTTAGACTGGAAACTGCATCCGAGAAAGCGAGAAAGTACTGTCTCATCAAAAATTACATGTTCATGCTGCCTTCTCGCGATGATATTGTGGAGCATCGAGTGGTAATCACTACCTTGAGCACATCACAGGTGCTTCTTGATCTGCAAGTGTTTCATGGCTTCTTCACTCACATTCTCATCGACGAGGCCGCCCAAGCACTTGAACCCGAGGCGCTCAAACCACTTGTTTTCGCTGGACCTAACACAAAGGTTGTCTTTACTGGAGATCACATGCAGGTATTGGGCTACATGTGCAAAATAAAGTATAATCGAACTGTATTAAGCGGCACAGTGTTAAGCGGCACCCTCTATAGACCCTTTTCATAATGGCGCCCGACAAATTATTCTTTTATTTTTATGATAATGAGCCCTACTAGCCTCGTCAGCATGTGCAAAATTCAATAGAATTTTTTCATTAAAGTGAGGTTAGTAGGGCTAATTAACACATATACAAAAGTATAATTAAAATCGTCCGCCATTATGAAAAAGGTCTATTAGCGGTCACTTGTCAAAGTCCCAAAAATTACTTCCCTTGATTACTGTAATTGTGACCTCTATTAGGCGGGCACCTCTATTAAGCGGTCGCGGTCACCCTTTACTAAGTCCGAACAAGCTGTTTGTATTGTCTTTACCTGTGTTAAACGGTCACTCTCTAAAAGAAAATCACTCAAATATAACACCAATACTAAGTGTAAGAACTTGGCGTTGCTGTTTTCAGGTTCGTTTTTACGCTATGTTCTACTTTGCCATACCATTCTAATCAATGCAGGAGATCTTTATCAAGTCAGTGATTTTTTGAGGTCCTTTGAGCATAAACTGTTTAATAAAGGCGTTTTTTAAGTTTAACGTGTATTCTGTGCAACCTGTATTAAGCGGTCAGCCTGTAATAAACGGTCACTGAGCCATAGCCCGACGGTGACCGCTTAATACAGGCTCGAGAATACTAATTGCACTCACACACTTGGTTTAGCGATCACATACATCCTTCGTCAATCTGCATGTTTACCAATACGGCGACTTAGCAGTAATCACATTACCCTATATGTATGGCAAAAGACCAGTCACGTCAGTAGACGTTTAGCTCTGTCACTCCCCTAGAAGAAGAAAAAGCCAGCTTGAAGAATGACACAAAGTTTAGAATGTGATAATATGTGACGACATCACCCTTAATTTTTACGGTTATAACGAAGTACTTTCCAGACGCCATCTACTTTATATCGAGATTATAAGGTGTAAAATTAATTGTAGCCACCAAAGTCAAATTATGGAATTCAGCTTGGTATTTCATTTTTTTAAAAATCGCCCATCAAGGTGAAATATCATGGAGATACCTTTAAAACTGGGTTACAGGGTGAAAATGTTTGATTATTTATCCTGATCCACATAGTTCCCTCCACGTTTGTTTCAGATGAGCCCAGAAGTCTATTCGCCTCAGGCAAGGCAAAGCGGACTCCAAAAATCCCTGGCTGAACGGCTGTTTGACCTTTATGACAGAGATAATCTACAGTCTAATGTCTTGTTCCTGACGGAAAATTATCGTTGCAATAAGGAAATTCTCCAGTTTCCTTCTGATAACTTTTATGGCGAGAAGCTGATTGCTCGTGGCCTTGCGTCCCAGCCACCGCATCCGACATACGGTCCTCTGTTGTTCTTTTCTGCGCGAGGCAAGGAAGAAAAGGAGCACAATAACTCCTATATAAACTTGGCCGAAGTTTGCGAGGTTGTCAAGAGGGTGAAGGAGATAGCAAACAGTTGGCCTATCAGTGACTGGGGACCTAAGAAACTGTCTGATATCGCAGTTCTGTCCTCATACCGTTACCAGGTGAGACAAAACTTACATATTATTTCATGGTTGGCCTACCAAATGGTAAAGCACTTGGCTACCAGTTCACAGTGAAATCACCTCATACGGTAATAGCTTTTTGCGCACATAATTACAAAATAAAATAAATAAATAAATAAATAAATAAAAACAAAATAAAAAAATAATAAAAAAAGAAACAGCTAAATGTAAAAATGCTTAACAAATCAGCAGTGATGGTCTTACGGCACAATCAATCAGGAACTTATAATTCTGTCCCGCCACTTAAGAATTGTGCTCCATCTATCGGCATTCCGTAATTTTGCTCGCTGTGTTAGAACAATTAGAAATGCTCGGCATGCCATTATTGATTAAGTTAGATCATAAGTGGTAACTACACAGTATCTTTTTTCACTTGCTCTGCCGGGTGTTCGGGCACCTCCGCACAAAATAATATTGAAAGCGTTTTGTATTCGCTTGAATTCTCTTAAAGGGAATTCCCAAAACCTAAAAAAGTAGATGACCCCACTGATACGTTATGATATCAACTTTAATCTCTTTAGGTGCAGGCTATCAGAAATAGTCTAAGGAAGAACGGAGATCTTAAGGAAGTCAAAGTTGACACAATACATAATGTCCAAGGTAAAACGAACGAGTCACCATTTTCGCCAGTTTCAAAATGTATGCCTTTTTCATGAAAACTATTTTATTTGGCTGCATGTTTGAGTAGGTTTAAAAAGAAACTGAACAAAGACAGATAATTTCGTCTTGTTGGATGATTAATATGTATCGTATTTATTACGATATGAACCTTTTGGAATCTAAAGTAACCACTGGTGAAAGCAATAGCGTCTAAAACAATTAACCCTCTGTGTGACAATGAATATATGAAAATGAATGAATATTGAATGAATATGACGAAGCAACTAAAGACCAGCTCCCAGTTGGCTTGTCAGCTCATTTGGTAGAGCACTGCACCGGTATCGCGGAGGTCTTGTGTTCGATTCCCGTACAAGCCTGAAATTTTTCAGGCTTTATTTTCATACTGCTTAAGTAGTTTTCATAACTGCAATGATCATTCACATTTTCATTCTTTAATCCGCAGTTCAAATATATGATTTTCATGCATTCATTGTCACATATTCATCACACACGGGAACTATATTACGAACCAACAAAATGACCACCTCCCAGTTAGCTTGTTAGTTCAGCTGGTAGAGCACTGCAACGGTATCGCAGAGGTCGTGGGTTCAATTCCCGTACAAGCCTGAAACTGTTTTCAAGCTTTATTTTCACTGCTGCTTAAGTAGTGTTCATAACTGCGATGATCATTCACATATTAACATTCATTAACCTTCTGTGGCAATAGAAAAGTTAAAAAATATATA
Organism: Pachyseris speciosa; assembly: GCA_016490735.1. NCBI lineage: Eukaryota > Metazoa > Cnidaria > Anthozoa > Scleractinia > Pachyseridae > Pachyseris > Pachyseris speciosa. Next base: position 988,993 of record JAEMWC010000033.1, on the reverse strand, counting down.
AAAAAAAATTTTTTCTTGACAATTCCGGTTGATTGACCTAACAGATTGACAGTCGATTCTTTGCCTGAAATGGTTGATTTGCTAATGTTGCAGACCTCTCTTGTTTGTTTTCTATTTAAGGGGAAGAGTTTCGAGTACTTTTCATCAGCACTGTTCGTACATTTCACTCCTGCAAGCCGCAGCAAGAGCAGGTACGTGCCAGTGGACGTGATCAGCAATTGTACTGGGAATTCCTGTCTGATCCCAAATTGCTGAACACTGCTGTGACTAGAGCGAGGTGCCTTGTCGCTGTCGTTGGTGATCCCGTGTCACTTTGTACAGTTGGAGAATGTCGCAGTATATGGAAAGATTATATCAAGAGATGCGCCAAAAAGGGAGGGCTCTACGGGACAACAATGGATAAGCTTCAAACAGAAATAAAAGCGGCTATTGCTAGCATCCAGCTTAACCCAGAGGCTAAGCCCTTTGTTCCAAAAGATGGATCAATGCCCGAGTTAAACGTCAGTACGCATGTGTCTCGAGGAAACAACGTATCCCTTAACGAAAATGCTGCTGAAGAAACAAGAGATGAAGGAACACATGAGTCAAAAAGCAATGTGGTTCCGTCAAATGTTCCCCACGAAACAAGTGAAAAGGCAATTGAAAAGAATGAGCAAGATCTGTCAGATGCCTCACGTATGCCAAACGTAGCCCTTAACCGAGAAGAACATGAAAACCTTCAAGAAAACAAAGACGACGATGAAGAAGAGGAGGAAGCTGACGAGGGGATTGCAGAAACGGAATACTTCCAAGATGATCTTCTTGAAGATGAGACCGTGCCTCCGAGATTTATGGATGAAATCATTCTAGCGTTTGTTAAGAAATGCGAGGAGACATTACAACTAGATGCAGATAAAAGTGCAATGTTTGAAGATTCGAAATTACCTCCCTTAGAAGCCTCTGGGTCCAAAGCCATCAAAATTCATTCAACAAAGAGAGAGGAACATTCCTTGTTCGAGAAAGCAGGAAAAATCAAAGACCTGTTTCCAGAAGTACGAGTAATCAACGGTCGAGTCGAAGTGCGACTTAAAAATCCTGGCCTTTACAAGTTTCCATCCGAAAGGGATCAGCGAATCATAGCTTCCACAAAGCTGCAGGAATTTCTGGATCCTTCAGTCTTGAGACAGCTCCTTAGGGATGAACCACAACGATACCTTCTATGCAATCTTCGTCTGAGCGCCGACAAATCCCAGGTGGGGTATGCACAGATAGAAGACACCAAAACTCCAGATATTCAGATCAAAGGAAGAGTTCGTCAGGCCTTCGACAAAGACAAGGTCGTAGTAGAACTGGTTGAGAAGAAATCCCGTTCAAAAGGTGATGGCAGCGAACCTCGAGTCCAAGGAAAGGTTGTTGGTGAGAATTATTTATCTCCCCATGCACCTTAAAAATTTTCTGAGGAGTTTTAAGACTACGAGTAGCATTGAAATTTGCGATTAATGGGATTATCATTCCTTCAAAATCCCCCTCTCATTCTTGTCCTGTTTATGAAAATGTAAGAAGGACCAGTTGTCATTCTTGTTATCATCATTTTTATTGCTAACTTAATTCAAGTATTGCTCATACATCATATTTACGTCTACAAAAAACTTGCGCAAAACATAGCAAATGTGGCATTTACTGTAGATATGCAAATTATTTTCAGCATATCTAAATCCATTTCTTAGTCCAGAGTCTCATGCGCTGACAGTCCCCGCATAACTGCCATATACGGTAAATTTAAATTTTTCTCGGTACGGATATTTACTGATATAAATGTAAAATTAAAAAAAAAAAACGTTCACCTGTTTCTTCTCGTCTACATCAAACAGGTGTTCTGGAACACATCATCAGTCCACACGAACGCCAGTTTGTCTGCACCACTGATTATGAAAATCCCGCCCTGATGATACCTATAAACAAGTCAGCCACAAAATTGGTCAACCTAACAGACAAGAGCTGTAAGGATATACCAGTCTACAAGAAGGATCAAAACGGGAGGGCGACCAAAGTCAAGATGATGGAAAGGGAAAAAGTCCTTAGTGGAAAGTACCTCTTTGTTGTTAAGTACCTTCAGTGGAGACGAGACTTCACCAATCCTTTAGGAATTGTCGTAAGAGCAATGAGCCGAGGAGAGGACTTTAAAAGTAGCATGGAGATTGCATATGCCGAGCGGGGCATAAGAAGGGCTTTCAAACAAGACACTTTGCAATATGTGAAGGATAAATTTCCACCAGAATGGTCCATTCCTCAGAACGAGTACTCTGATCGCACAATGGTTAGTAAAGCTTTTACCATTGATCCTACAACATCGTTGGATCTTGATGATGCCCTGACAATAGAGGAAACCTCATCATCCACCTTCTTGATTGGGATCCACATTGCAGATGTCAGTTTCTTTGTAAAGCCAAAGTCGTCACTAGATCAAGAAGCCTTCTTGCGCTGCACATCGTATTACCCCGGTGAAGGTCATGAAAATGTCCCAATGCTTCCTCGTGAGCTAAGTGAAGGTCACTGCAGTCTTCTTCCCGGCAAAGACCGTCTTGCAGTTTCAGTTTTTGTCACACTTGACGAGGAAGGTAGAATGTCTGAAGGACCAAGTATAAAACGCACGATTGTCAGATCCTGCTGTCGCTTGAGCTATGATACAGCACAACTGATCATAAAGGAGGGGATGTGAGCACCACAGAGATACCAGTAGAAATCATGGAAAAGATCAGGCAATTAAATTTTCTCGCCCAAAAACGCAAACATCGTCGATTGGGAGAGGGTGCTTTCGATCACTGGCAAAACGAGGAGATTGGAGAGTCTGTTGAAGCTCATGAGCTGGTGGAAGAAATGATGATTCTAGCAAACGAGGAAGTCGCAAAACTCCTGTCAGGAAAGTGCCCCGAATTAGCGCCCTTGAGAGTACAGCTACCCCCAAAAGATCACAAACTGGCTGAGTGGATTGCAGTCCACGGCAAATACGCAAGATTGTCACTTCAGTTTGCAAGGATCTTCCAAAACAACTCAAACAATGCATCTGCCTTAGATCTGCTGCATTCTCAGAAGACTATGTTCAAGATCCAGAGGTGGGTTTGGGTTGCAGTATGCCAGGCTGTTAAATCGCGTGATCTTTCCACGGTTTATCAACTGATTTGCAACGAGAGAAATCACCCTCAAATTGCAGCAGCCAAGTCACAATTTAGACGGATCCAGTCCGAGTCGCAGTTTGTCTGTGAAGGGGATCAGCCTTCCGAGAAAATCCAATACTACTCGCTTGGCATGCAATCATATACACAGTTCACTTCCCCAATAAGGCGATACATGGATATTGCAGTCCACCGACTTCTTCTTGGTTTACAGCCCGGTAGCCGATACAAAGAAAACATGTCGAAGGATGACATAACAAAGATTTGCCGCCGTTCAACGTTTCTGCAGGACAACGCAAGAAAATTTGGTGAGGATTGCAAGAAGATCCACATGGCAACTAAGCTTCAACAACGATGCCACGAGACGCGTGTTTTCATTCAGTCCATTGATCACCACTCAATATGTCTTTACATTTGCAAGCCAGAAGACGATTACCTCGCAGGGAGAGAGAAGCGACTGCTCCTAAGTCATCTCAATCCAGTCGCCTTGACAGAGGAAGAGGCAGTCGAGGATGAACAGAATTCTATTGTTCTCAAATGGAAGTTTAGGAAGTACATAGCGCCAGATGCCCAAACAGATCGTACTGCAGGAGACAATACAACCGAGGAAGGTTATGATGGTATTGGGGAAGTACTGGAGATTCCATCGGATGTCTGGCTTCGGATTTTGGATGCCGTCAAGTCCAGTGACGAAGTTAAGTTAACAACAGTAATTAAGGAAACTGAAGCCCATTTGAGCATCACTTCTCCGTCACACAAAGCCGAGGAACTCCCTCAGCCCAAATTGCATGGCTACGCCCGTGGTGAGCGTTACAAACATCCTCACCACGACGACAAGGCGCCCCCTTCTTCCAATGCAACGGTTGCCCATTTTTACGAGAAGAGTCGTCGCCTGAGACGGTACGATTTCTTTTCTGTTCAACTCTGCTCGCATATGATACGAGGAATAATGGAGCCTGATATTCAGTTGTTCAAGGTAAATTCTCACCTTAATATCTGCATTGAGCACCGAAGGTACCCACGCGAGTCGTTTGCACACACAGCACGGCAGCAGGCATCAAGAGAACAGTACGGAACCATTGACGAGTACATAAGTGCTTGGAAGCCAGTCCTCGCTATGGAGGCCGCGATAGAAGCTGTCAAAGAAAATGATGGGTTCATCATTGAACAACTTAATGTCGTGTGGGAGAAGGAGGGTGGTAGTGTCAGTGGCTTATTTTTTCTTCCCTCGAGCTATTACACTAGTTGCCAACTAGATTTTTTCCCTGGAGACCTTGTGTGTGTCCGCGTGCCTTACTCTAACATGGAATCACAACCGCCTATTGAGAAGTCAGTTCAGGTAAAGGTAAGTCATGATTTTTTTAAAGCAATATACCACAAGTTTCTATGGTTTATAGGCTGATAAACTGCGCAGGACGTTGGAAGAACACTCGAAGAATTCGCAAATCACGAGCCGCAGGCGAGCGATTTACGGATTCTTCGAGTGTTCTTCCAACATCCCAAGTGGTTAATCATGCCTATGAACCATAGAAACGTGTGGTGTATTGCTTTTATGTAATGATCCAGAAGACGCGCGAAATTTGCTTGCGTTTACTGAAACAATAAACCATAGCTGGTTGACCAATCAGAGCGCGCGCATTGATTTGTTATTATATAAACTGCCATAACATTTATATATTAAATTAAAAAAAAGTATATCCTTTATTAACAAAATTGCAAGATTTCACGGGAATGAACGGTTTCAAAAACTTGGACAGTCTCCGTTTTACCAGGGTTCGTGAAAATCATTCCAAATTTTTAAAAGGTCTTTATTAAGTTATCTTCATTGGGGTGTTTTTTTGTGTCAGTGTACGTTGTACTTATTACTCACTTTTCACCGTTCCGTAGGATTTGGTGGTTGCGTTAAGCAGATGGCCCGGCAATTCACTTTATCTGAGCATTGCTTTCACCTTCCCAACCCTGTTGCTCAAATATGGTTAACGTCAGTTCAAATGTCCCAACTGTGATAATCTTTCTCCGTTTTCTTCTTTATTGACCTTCAATGACCCTTAATTCTCGCCTTTGAAAAGAGGTTTAACATTAATAGGTGCGAATGTTTTCCAGATTGCTCAAGATTGTGCAGGTAAAAACCAAAGCGTTTGTGATTTCTGGGTGGGACACTGCATTATTAAAGACGTAATCCGTCCGAAAGAAATGAAAAAGATGAAAGTGGTAGAAATCAAAATGGACCTGCATCAGTCGTCATCAAGTGTCCCTGAAGGACTTGCAAACGGAAGCAGTCGCAAAAGTACAATGGAGCTCATTCGTAGAACACTTCCTCAAAGGTGCGGTATAGTGAAACTTTGACTCGCAGATAATAAATAGGATATTGCAAGCCAGTATATCGATAGAAAGTGTTCAATACAACACTTCACGTGACACCGGGCGCTGGAGGCCTTTCTTGTCTGCAGAGGGCAGATACTGCGGACATTCACTAATTTGCTTTGTTGTCAACGTAAACATCTTCTGGGGAAAAAGCTAAAAAAATAGCATGGTATCTTATATCTTTCAAGTTTAGCACACGTATTCATAGTCAGGTTAGCTATAATAGTCTCAAATGCATAAGTTTCGAAACATCTCAAGTATCTATGGATTTATAAGTACATTTATTCATTATTAACCATTCATTTACTCTACTTGTTTATTGAAATGAATAAATAATATTTAATAATATTTTCCCTCCAGACGAATGTATGCAGCACTATGCAAAAGACTGAAAGACTCGTCTGAACTCGTTCATGCTATTTGTAAAGGACAAGGACCGACGAAAGGTATAGTGTTTGTCTTTGTTTTGTTTTGTTTTTGCTTACATATCAAACCTAAATACGAAATTCTTTGGCAAATGATTTCCATTCACTTTCCACGAACACGTCATGATAAAACAATTGAATTCTCTTAAAAGTTCTACCAAGCTCGTGAATTAGCCAACTGGTCTGTTTTGAAGGGAGTGCCAGCAAACTAGCTCACTTCCTAGTGTTCTATTTTAGCGTGTGTTCTTGACATTCAAATGCTTGAAAAACTCTGAGATGAGTGTTAGTTTCGGTATGTTCATTTTTATTTAAGACGCCGTTATGGCGGATTTAGGTCGTACGTCTTGGGAATACCTGCGACTGGGTTTTTAGTCAAATGCACTAATGACATGATTTGAACACCTCATTTAATAATCCCAAAATGTAAATTTTTTCTAATACTTTTATCAAAGGGAATTTATGCTACGACTTCCCCACCAATTTGTCCTTGGTGCAACACCGTTTTAAACAGTTGAACAAATATCAAGAAGCCGCCGTGAGGGAGGCGCTCACCAAGCCATTTACACTGATCCAGGGCCCTCCTGGTAAGTCCAAACGCTCATGCGATCAAACCCTGATTTAAGCCATAAAATGACTCATGATGATATTTTTCGTCGCTCGGTGATAGGAAAGCTATTTCAGAGCTCCCCAAAGAGTAGGCGAAGCACTGACGTCCAGTGTATAATTGTAGGCTTCATGCCACTCTGTCCGCCATTTAGTCTTATTTGCCACTGCACTTCCCAGTTCACCAAAGAAGAGCCCGGTATTTCTTGCGATTGTATCGGGATGAGTATTGATTCTACTTTCTCCATTTGGGCACTGTAGTCTCCAGAGAAGAATATATCCGAAATGATCTGATCTTTGGCTGTGAAGAAGTGGCCTGCAAAAAAAGCTCTCCTCTTTGCCACGCTCACGGTCATGGAGATCCGTGAAATTTCTCAATAGAACTGGGCTTTGGTAGAATGATTTTTCCAAGTCAGGTTTTGGAACCACAGCAATAACCTTGTGTGTGTAAAATACGTATTCAACCCATAACCTCAAATAATTATTGGGGCGCCGATGTTCAATTTTGTATCAGCAGCATCCACTGTCCTGCCAGTAGAACTCAATAGCTTGCTTCCTCCTTTTTTGTTGTTGTTTTGCTTGTTTGTTTGGTTTTCTTCTTCGCCTCAGACATGTGGGGATGACTCGACATCTAGGGTGAATAAGTTAAGGCAAAATGGCACCTTCGTCAAGTACCGTAGAAATAGTAATAAAACAATTGTATTCACCCAGGTACTGGTAAGACTGTCACGGGCGTACACATCGCTTACTGGTTCGCAGAAGGAAATAAAAGATTGGAATCATGCAAGGTCTCGGAAAAGGACACTGGAGAAACCGAGGTCGAAGGAGCTTACAAAGCACCACCCCAAGTCCTGTATTGTGGTCCTTCCAACAAATCTGTAGATGTCGCCACAGGTAGGTGTCTTTCCTTCATATCCAGAGGGAGAAAAGTATGCAGAGATATTAGGGACGAAAGGCTGCGAATAAGGAAAAAAATATTTTGAACCACACGCCTAGACATACCGTTCCCCCATAAAAGAAAGAATAAAAAACTTTAGTCTCCGATACAGTTTATACGTCCACGTTATTCGCTTTTTTTATACATGTTTAGTCCCCGCATAAATAGATCTTCCTCCACGATTTGCATGTAAATAGTCTAGTCCATGAAACGACTACTTGAAAACTAAATTTCCTTCAAAATTTGTTGGAATAAAACTAACAACCGAGAACATTAGAACTTTACACTGTTTCGAAGACACAGTGACCAAGAATTAGAAAGAGATTTCTTCAGTAGTGACCGCGTCATGTTTTTTACCTATTGGTTGCAGACTCGTAAGGGCAACCGATTTAGAGTTAGATGCACAAGCAGGGCGTCTTCCCTCCATCTTAAACCGACAAAAAGAAACATGCATAATTCTTGTGTAATGCACAATTGTCTGCTCTGAAAAGCAAAAAATCTTTCCAAGAAGTGATTGGAACAATGTATTTAAAAAAATACGCAAGGCAAATTGAAGAAACAGAAACAATTAACTTACTTTCATTAGTGGACATTTAATTATTTACTTCATTATATTCATCAACTGATCTAGAACTAGAATTGTAAAACACTAAGTGTGCCAAAATGAAGGTAGAAACGTTTTAAATCCTTCAAGCCATTCAGGTGGCCAGTTACGGAGTGTCGCCGAAGAAGACAGGATCTATTTTACCAGAGCGTACAACGACAGTTGTTTCGAATGAGAGTCGATTGCATTCCTCCAAAAACGCAATTGAAGCTATTCTAGGAAAGGCCTTGAAGACAACATTGCCTCTGTGAGTTTGACAACTATCAATCCGTATTCATACATCCCCCTCTTATTTTTTTCCTGCATGTTTGTGTAAATATGTGTCTTCTATATACATCATTTGTATCAATAAAGTATTACGTTTAGGTGCTTGCATCTGCTTTGTGGCCTCAGTGACAATAGGGAGCTTAGGCACCGAAGATTGCAACGGCAACGAAAACGTCATTTCAAGATCTAACTTCTCACTTTTGCAATTCTTTCGCGATCCGATTCCAGTTTATCTAATGTGGAAAATACTGGCAAATTCGCCAGGGGTTAAATTACTACGAAAGGCGTGAAAGTCAGGAAAAACAAAGAAAATTTGCCGTCTTGAGCTCACGTTCTCGAGAAAACATAAAACTTGGTCATTTCACGTTGTTGTTTTGCAGAGGAAGAAGAAATTACCAAAATGTAAAACGCACGTCCAGAGCGATTGCCTTTGCTCATGAACCCTATTGTTTGGTGACGTTCTCGTTGCCGTTCCCGTCCTCGTTGCTTAAACTCCCTAATAGGGACCTTAAGCACCGACGACGAATGGGACGACGACGACGAGTAAAATTGCTGGAGCACTGGGTGGAGGACGTCGTTCACGGCGTGAAAACCAAGTGCGAGGGCATGTAAACAGAACTGAGTCCTTGGAAGCAGCCACCTAAAACCGCGTCACGTCTTCCTTTCACGAGCTCCAAGACCTATTTCTCTTGAGCTACGGGAACGGTACTATAAATGACAACGAATTTTCAGTCCTACATGAGGAACTTATGCCAAAAAAATCACAATTTCGCACACGAAGAATGCGACGGGTTTTCACTCGAAGAGATAAATGTGATGAAGGATGCCGAATTTTCGGCCCGAGACAATCTAAAACGACTTTCACGGTATAAAAATGTATTTTAAAACAACAGCGAAAGCCTACATATAGATACGAACCAGGAGAAAATGAAATATAGAGTCATTTTTCAATTTCTGAATTCACTTAATTTTCTACTTTCGCTGACAAGCAAATTCCACAACAAATATAAGCAAACCCAAATCTTGGTTATTAGCAACGATTTCTACACCAAATTCTCAGTAAAATCCAGTAAATAAAAAGCTTAGAGGTTAAAGAAATAACCAAATTTTCATTTCGATAATTTGATATAAATTCTCTGCCTCAAAGACTACGTAAATAGATAATACTCACGTTCGTTCAGGACGGCAAACCTGACGTTTTCACGTCCTGAACTTCAGGAAGACGACGAGTCGAGCATGCGCAGTAGCGCAGTAAGGGGAATTTTACTTCCGGTCGTCGTCCTCTGAGCTCGTCGTCGTCGGTGCTTAAGGTCCCTTTTACTTCCAGGGGTGACCAATAAATTTCTTGAAAAGTTTAGTCGAATTAAAGGGCTCCGCTCAGTCGCGAATTTTCGTCAAGAGCCGTCTCGCTGACTCAGTTTCTTTAAAAATCCACAGTCCTATCGAATCGTCCAACTCGCAAACAATCATAGTCTCACCGTCTCGAATTTACCATACGCCGCCCCTTCCTCCAAAGATTTCTCAGTCCCGTCGATCGTCTTACTGAGTTATGTCCAACGACACACTGCGAGTTCACTCATTATGACCTCATAATACCATGCATGTGCACATTCTGCATGACTGTCAGTTCAACGATTAATATGAAGCCGTTGACTTTGTGACTATATATTGAGAACATGCGATCAGCACCGTTTCCGTTGTGCAAAGTTATCGGTCAGTCAGCGAAAAGCGGATTTAGTTCATTATTTCGTTAGCTAATATCGAGGTTAGTGAATAAAGTGAACATCCATTGACACGTTGTGTTTTCAAAGTCTTTCTGTTTGTTTTACTTGATTCCCGTCAGAATCATTGCCGGGGACGTTGGCCTGGTTGGTATTGGCGTCCCCGCTTACAGATACAGCGTTGACTTTACGTCTTCTATCCCGAAGATTATTTTTCGGAATTCTGTTTTGAATAAAGTGTAATTTCTGACGTTCGAGTGACATGGGAACGAGTTAGTCAGAAATTGAATATTCTGACGGCACGGCGTAGAGGACCGTAGGTGGCTATGGGATAGGTTAGGACTATTTAGGAGTTTGGCGGGAGTTTTCTTCATTCTACGTTTGTCAGTCGCTGTTGCTCTAGCTTTATGGTTAGCTTTTGAACTGCGCTGTCTGCTTATTTTTCCTTGTGTATAGTAGGATACCCTTTCCTCGGGGTCTGGTGCCGTTGCATTGGATGAGGAATACGTTTCCACTTATTTTGGCCACTTCTAAAGGGTGGTTTTTAGTGGTTTTTCGTATCCGGCACGGTACTTTTGCTTAGTTTATTCCTACAATAGTAATAAGTTAAAAATTAACAAAGTCAGAACCGAATTATTCAAAGGCACGTTTTTCAATAGATTACCCTATTTATGGAACAACCTGCCTGATAAACTCAGGACCTCTAATTTAAGCCTATCATTATTTAAAAAACAATGTAATGAGTTCTATAAAAAGAAGAGCTTCGACCCTGACCACCCGCATGTCACTTGGATGTAGCGATCGATGTAACATTTATTTTCTGATTAGGTTAATCTAGGATATGTCATATTAGCAATTATAGTTTTTACATTTAAGATATAATTTTAATGGTTTTTTTTTCTTTCTTCTCTTTTTCTTTATTTAAGTGTGTGTTTGTAATTGTAATTTCTGGGAGGACTAGCTCGAATGGTTCGTATGTTCCTTTCTAGTCCTTCCCCACTGCAATAATTTTTTTTCTCTCTTATGTAATTTAGCTAAGTTTTCTTCTTTTTATCTAATTATATATGCTCTATGTGTGATACCATTGTTTCAACTAATGCAGTGAAAATGGAATAAATAAAAAAAAATTAAAATTAAACAATAATGCAGTATATTTTGTCTATTTCTACGGGCGGTGTTATCTGATGTCCAGTTTGTAACCAATTCAGGTAAATGGAGGTCATTTTGTTCAGCAGACTGCCTGACGTGCCCTTAATAAACTATTTTCACATTGAAGTTTCGTGTTAGTGTAGTCAGAATGGATTCATTTCAGCATATATCAACGGGTTAATTGCACTTGATAAATAAAGAACAAACATGCAGAAAAGTTCAACGTTTCTCAGCATCTTCGGAACGAGATAAAAACGCTTCAAAAACAACGATGACCCAAAAGGGGATCCAGCATATCATAAACGCAAACACAACTGCAAAGAGAGATTTGCGGGCTTTGATTTCATGTCTGCTAATACCCGTGTTTCTGTTGCGGCTATAGATCGTGGCCGACACAACTGCGTTGTGCTGTCGGATCATCTTTGAAACTTTGAAATAACTGATGGCGGTTGTTATCAACGGTGTTAAAAAGAAAAGAGTGAGGACGATGCCGTAATGAATCATTTTGCAAGACTCGCTAAGATGGACGATAGAGCATTGGGAATAGCCCGGGATGAACCCGCATTCCTGAAGACGCGCCAGCCGCGGGACAAAGGTGTAACAAGCAACAAACACCCACACAAGCGCGAGCATCATGCGGGACTTCGGCACTGAAAACAATCCTCGATAGTGTTGGCTTGACTTGCACATCCTCACACAGCGGTTAACTGCTGTCAGACCCATAGTCAAGGGTGACACATAGATAACAAACAAACTGAAGAAGGCGTGAAGTTGGCAAACCACTCCGCCGAAATTCCATTCGCTTGTTATGAGTACACCAACGGCAGGAGGCATTACAAATGTGGCCGAGAGTAAATCGCTCACAGCCAGAGCAATGATGTATAAGTTGGATGATGTGCGCAGTCGATTGTTCTTATAGATGGAAATGCAAACCAATGCGTTTTCTGTTAGGGACAAAATGTTCAGGATTACAAGCGATGAGGCTTCCAGGATGGCTAAAAACAGACTGCGAGAATTCAAATCGCCTGCCATCTTGGCTTTTCTCTGAAACATTCTTTCCTTGACAGGCAATTCCCTACCGCGTTTACTCGGCTTCCTGTTGATATAGGCTGACGATATTTGAATCAATTTTTGCTTAAAATATTAGAATATGCGCCAGTTTTTATGAATATTTGTTTCCTTAATGTCCTTTAGCCAACGTCTTGAGCATCTCTGAAAATGATTGCCTGTTATGACAGTTGCATGGGTTTGTTTGACTTCGGAATATAACAACCGACCATGCAGTATAGACCATACAGGCAAACGTTTGGGCATGTAACTGCTTTTCTTTGGTTTTCTTTTCTCGTGTCGATTAAAGTATTACTGGGATAGAGGTAAAACAATATATCGCAGTGTACACGTACAGTACCTGTTTTTGAAAATCAAGGTAGCTAGTCACCAACTACTTCCTTTTGTGGGTGTAAGAATTACGCTGCGGGTTAATTAATTGAGGCGAATGAATATGCATCGAACAGTATCCAAGCAATAAGAAAAATGGACTCAACAAATAGCCAGCCAAAAATATGAACGTCACTAAAATCATCCGACATCTGCTGAAATATACGTGTCAAACATATTTGAACGAACGCATGCTGTATTGGCACATGCTTCGCCTCTGTTCAAAGCGATCACTTGAGGGCAAATAGTACCGCATTGCAAGCCAAAATACAGATATTATACTATTTCAGTTCAAATAATTACTCAAAAAATTCTTAAAAAGAAATTAAAATTTAAAACCAGCCGATTACCCTCCTGTAGCATCTTCCGTGGTCATATAAAACCCATTTAATTCCGCGGTTCGGCGTCAATGTTTGAGCGGAATTTAGGAATTTACTTTTGTTTATTAAAACAAAGCTCTTGTTTGTTTTCATCCGAAAGTAAACTGAAAGGCAAATGAGAAAGTACGGCTTGTTGCGCTCATGAAACTTTAGTCTCAAATTATACACTGTTCGGAAACGACATGAATTGTTTCCCTCCTGAGAAGCCATTGCGGTAGATAATGATAGCGACATGAACCTTTTTATGGCTCCTCTGTAGCAATTGCAAAAGCAGTGTGAATTTTCCATAATTGTTAATAAGAAAGTCAGTTTGACAGTGTAAATTAAGCGCTAGTTTTGTGTAAATGATAAAAATCATCTATGATGGCTGCCAAGAATTCAAGTTAAGAAAAGGAAAAACGGAAACAAAAATATTAAAGAGATAAACCTTAAATCAAAAACTCGGCATTCCCTCCTGGCCTACAAATTAGTCGCTTAGAATTTTTTTTCAAGTTCCCGGGATGCAGTGAGTACTTCGTCTTCCACACCACAAAAATTGAACTTTTGTTTGAAAGAGCCATGGCGCACCGAATTCATACGTAAGAAATTTTTGTGGCTTCTATTCGCCTCGTGTCAGACAGCAATCGCGTTCTTCGCCAAACCCAGCTGCCCTGATGCCGAATTCCGGCTCGGTGTTTAAATGCTATTTTACTTATGTTGGGCAAACTAAAAAATATCTGAAAGCCCAAAAAACGAATAACAATTAAGAGACACCAGACAGTTTGTTTCGGTGAAACATCTGTTCCATGCACTAACCACCACAGAAATCGAGTCTGAATTACATTGCGATGAAAAGTGGCGTTTTATTCTACGAAAACGTTCAAACGTTTTTATCACATGAAAAGTAAATCCTGCGCTTTTCGGAGAGGCAAATACGAGGTTATTTAAGAGAGCAAAATACGGGCCTACTGACTT
>JAEMWC010000033.1:955000-972500 GCA_016490735.1 Pachyseris speciosa | reverse complement strand
CACTCTCATTATAGGGGACTTTAGATTTGAATGAGAGTACGACTTTCAAACTTCAAACCAGTCACCTCCATAGATCCCTCACTCTTCCTCATTGATTACTAGCAGATAGGGAGATTTTAGAAACAGGATTGATGTACGATTTAATTATGTAAAGCACGCGAACTAGATTTGAAAAGTCGTACTTGTCCTAAATCTCGTAATCGTAGTCAAATATAAAGGTTCCTATTGTTTGGAATAGGAGGGACGCCCAAAGGCCTCCCAAAAGTGACTGAATATCTGTCAACACTGCCCTTTGGGATCAAAGCGTCTAGAAGCTTTTCATCCCAAATGGCATTTTGTCGCTTCAGCGGGGGTGGCGGTGGAGGATGCTGTGGAAGCAGAGACTCGGGTTTATCCATTTCTGCATGGTTTTCGACAGTATTAGAAAAGTCTCAAATACGTTAGATTTTCACTGCTTCGTATGGGAGCGGGAGCGATTATCATGTTCAAAGAATGCGCAATTTGTAGCCATTTTGTTCTTCGGCCAATTTTACAATTCGGGTTCTTTTTTGCCAAAAGAAGGGAAAGCACAGAAAATAAATCGTTTCAGTTTGCGCAAGCTCGCTGGTCAGTTGTGTTGCATGATGCGGCCTGTTTGTTACGTTAAACAGCTGGATGCGCGCAAAAGCTTCACAGCTAAATGTGTAAATGAACGAACGGCAAGCTCGTTGCTTCTGCTTCGCTGTTCTTTTTAAAAGCAGTCATGTGAAACGGTGGGTGAGTTTTACTAAAGACTTCCATTTTCATTGGGAAAGATGCTTATTTGCAAAAGGTTGCACAAAATCGCCGGTTTCCCGCTAACCTCCCTCCATTTTCATATACCTTCTCCGTTCAGTTGAAAATCGTAGCTAGGGTTTGTAACATTTACGTATGGCGACACGATGTGAATTAACATCGGACGAATCGAGTTTTCGAAGAGCTCTGAAAAGAGCTCCCAATCATTACCGTATTTATTGGTCGCGCACGCAATCATTGCTTTGTCCGTAGGTCCTGAGTAAAACAACTGATGCTTATGGCAATTTAAAAATTCGCGGTAGTTGTGGAAAATTTTTTTAAAGCAGAGTGGTTTTCAACAATAGGCATTGTTTCATTTGACAGGTATTGTTATTCTTGTCTGGGCTGAAAACAATAGCTCGCCAGCTCTGAACGCGCCATTTTCGAATGAACTACCAATAACAATTTTCAAACTGAAAAACGTAAAGGTTCTCGTGACCAATTTTCGAAATTAAAACGGATTCTTTTCATGGAAAGACTCATTTGCCAAATCTCACTTTCATCTACTTGAAAGTCTAGTTACTGCGGAGCGAGCGTAGCAAGCGAGCAGCAACATAATCAGGATTTAAGAAGAATATATAGAAGGGAGTACGAATTCTTGAATTCATCACTTTTTACCAGAATGCATTACATTTAACCAGAGTGCATTGCGCCACCTTATACCAGAGTGCGTTGCGCCACGAACAACACGAGGATGTCACACCGTCTTTTTGCGTGGATTCCCTATGGGGGCCCGTTCTGGTCAAAATGGTGCATATAATTTTTAAATGTGCATGAATTAATTTTACACGTTGATAGAATTAATATTTTGCATTTCTAAAACATTTTGTTTAACCGCCAAATTAATTTTACCATACCTATTAATTATATTTTTAGAAGACTTATATTTTGTGTGTTTGTAATTATTTTTGTGTGTGTTTGGAATTAATTTTGTGTATGTTTGGAATTAATTTTGTGTGTGTTTTTAGAATTAATTTTGGATGTGTTTGGAATTAATTTTGTGTGTGTTTGGAATTAATTTTGTGTGTGTTTGGAATTAATTTTGTGTGTGTTTTTGTAATTAATTTTGTGTATGTTTGGAATTAATTTTGTGTGTGTTTGGGGTTTCTCAAAATTCCTTTACCCATAACACGTTGCGGTAGTTCTCTACCATGTGCTGCGAAACAAAAATGGCGACGTCCGAACAAGTGAAAGAAATCGCACAAGCTGCAATAGACAGTATTAATCAGCTGTCCTCGTTAATTGCGCACGGACCATCAACGACAAGAATTCCTAGTAACGAACGTCAACCAACAACATCGGAGACGACTTTCGTTCGCCAAACCCAGCCAGCTAATAGCGCACTAACAGAATTGCAAAGGAGGTTTCCGACAGTTTCAAGAGGAAGATACAGAAGACCTTCTAATTCTAGCTCGCGGCCGTATCCAGTCGTTCAGAATGTAAGGCGTCCTGCTGGTCGACCGTTGGCATCTGAGATAGTTTCAAAGGATGTTATGATACTAGAAATGGGAAGAGAGAAAATACCGACGAAAGCAGAAAAGCTTGATTTAGAGAGAAGTGGACGAATTATATCAGGCGTTGACATTGATAGAAAGTGGGATGCCAAAAAACTTCAGCAAGAGTTGGCGAAATTATTGACAGGTGAAATGGAGGGCTTGTATTTCGAAATAGTAAAGAACTCTGGTGGTACTTTGCTAAGACCGAACATCCAGGCAGGAAAAGAGATTGATTCAAAGCTGCTGCTGAAATCGATTGCTCCATCTGGTTGGATCTATTTAAGACTCCTGGAGGAACTGCCATCCATGATTGATCCCACTGATAAACAACTAGAATTTCCTGTGTTTGAAGTCCCTGAATCTGACATGCTTTCAAGTGATGCTAGTGGTAGAGACGACTTGTTTTGTAATATCATGGATTTGACAAAAGATTCTGATGCGAGTGTCCAATTGTCTCGACATATGTCAGACACCAATGCTGATGCCTCTAATACAAATGCAGGATCAGTGTTCAGTACAAGTAAGAGCCAGCCACCCTCGAGTTCATTTGATATCCAGTCAGTAATCAAAAGTGCTAAAGATCACGGTTTGACTGACCCTGTAGAAGTGCTTAAATTTCTGCAAAAAGAGATTGTAACTGGCCGAGCCTTAGAAGTTACAAGCTGCGAAGAAACCATCGAGGGAGAAACAAATTACATTACTGTTGACAGGGCAAATATATTAGAAACAACAATTAGTGAACTAGAATACATTACAAATTATAGACCGACATTTCCAGTGGACTTCATGGGAGAAGAATGTGTTGATCACGGTGGGCCACGTAAGGAATGGATAAGACTAATGAATCAAGCCATTAAAGAAAAGTACTTTGACCATGGCTTGAGGCCATTATTAGCACAAAATTACTACTTTGTTGGAGTGATGATGGCAGTTGCCATGCTTCAAAACGGGCAATTGCCTGTATTTGTAGAGGAGAGCACTCTGCAGCAAATTGTTTCTTTAGGAGAGTGTTTTGACCCTTGTGTTCGTCAAATTAGGCACGGACTAGAAGAGCTTGGAATGCTGTCAGCTCTTCAGGAACTGCCAATGTTGGTTCATCTCCTGAGACCCCAAGCACGGGGCAAGTTGAGTGTACAAATGTTACTTCACATTTTGAAGCCTAACTTTTCAGAGGGTTCTAATACCCTGAAAAAGGAAAAAGAAGTTTATCAACTCTTTGTCAAGTATGTTCGAGAAGTGGCAGCTTCTAGGAGGGTGTGTGGGCAGACTACCCTTGATTTGAGTCACATACTTCAGTTTGCAACTGGTACTGCAGAGGAGCCTGTCCTTGGTTTCAGCCTTGCACCATCACTGGAGTTTATACTACCCACAGAAATCGTGAAAGTTGCAAGTCAGGAAGGACTCAATGATGAGCAGAAGAAAGGAGAGAGTGATAAGCAGCAGGAAGAACAAAGGGAAGAGCAGCACCCACCTGTGGAGGGCGGCTTCCTCCCTTTAGCTCATACCTGTACCAACTTGCTCGAGCTTCCCAGGCCAACTGAGAAAGTTCCTCTGCCTCCTATGGATAGATTATTTGCTCTCTATGACTTAGCATTCTCACAGTGTTACTTTGGCAAGAAGTAAATGGCCTGCAGTCTGGCCGATGTTGCCATTTTTGACTTTAAAGTTGTAAGACTGCTAATGAGGTGCTGTTTTTCTTGACAAACATTGAGTTATGGAGGTTGAGTTCTTTTGGTCTTAATGGGTTTTTTGAAAAGTGTAGAAGGTACAATTTTGTGGTGTCCATTTCCTAATTATTGTCTAATTAGTAGACTGTTGCATTGGAGAAAAGTGAACTTTGGTATGTAGCATGTTGCTGAGAAGCTTTTATTTCAATCAATAAACTCATTGGTTAAGGTGATAGATTATTGATTTAAGTTGACATTTTAATAAGATTTAATGTCTCAGTTAATATTATTTTATGCAGATGCATGCAAGACAAGATAAAAATTTAATTGGTGGGTCAGAAAATACATAAAGCTAAGGTTCCATCAATGTTTTTCTGTATTCCAGACTGTCAAAATTCCCCATTGTCATCAATATTTTGAACTTGACAATGTTGCCAAGCAATAAATTTAAGTCAAAGAAAGCTTAATTTAAGTTCTATACATCCATATATATTGATGGGTTTATACACATGCACTGTTGTGTTTCTTGTTGCCAGTTTGAGTTTAGGTTTGATTGACCTCAGTGCAATAATTACTCAAACTGAATGATGCTATTCATTTTATGTTGCTGTTAATCAAAGTAAAGAACTAAATTAATGCAATAAATCTGTTCAGAGTTTTCTATGACCCATACTGTTATAATTTATGGATGAAAGCAATGATCTATCAAAGTCAATTGAACAGAGCATCACCACTCTATTTTATTAAAATCTATACCAGGAAAAGCCTGTGACTAGGGATAATTAAAGTTAATATTCCAATGATATATAGACCTATTCTATCTATGATTCATAGATCTATCTATGAACGATGTCGATAGCAAAAAAAGGAGAAAGATTAACAAAGCGAAGCATTTTAATACTGGATACAACTTGATTTGAAACTCGTTTGTTGTCAACCAAATTCATGAAACTGCATCGCCTTTGTCATGAACAGTCAGGCGTAACAATTCTTATATAACGTTTGGTCACGAAGTTTTCGTTTTGTTTGTATAGATAGTATTTGAATTCAACTTGATTTTCCGGTTTTTATATTATGATCAAATTATTTGTATATATTTTCATGACACGTGTAATTTTAGAGCGGATATGTTTTTGATAAATCAATAAACGGATGCACAAATTTACGACTGTAGTTACAAGTTCTTAACAGCCTTCGTGGCAGATCAAATGGTTAATCCATTTAACCACAGGTAAACTCCTTCCAACTGCTTTCCTTTAACAACCCTATTAGGGATAAACCTTTCTATAGGGGGCAGGCAGGAAGGCAATTACCCCCCTCCCCTCTAAAAAAAGTTGTGAACAGCAAAACATCTTGCACGTCAAAATAATGTTTCAATTTTAATGATCAAGTAAAGAAGTAAAGGGAGAAACTGGTGAATTTGTTGCCCAGAATATCTGCTCCTATGGGTGAGAAAAAAATTTATTATAGTGGCACTGTTTGGTTCTTCCTTTTAGGCCTCAAGAGACTTCACTCGAGGTCAGAAACATGTTAATGATATCAATACATTGCAGGAAGAGATCTTTTCCGCCATTTCCATCATCTGACAGAGGATCTGGTAGCTGTGCAAGCTGTTCATCTGAAAGGCTGATTGATGGTGGTGAAATATCTACCTGGTAATCTTCATCTTCTACTGTTTGCACACCATTAGGATCTACTCCAAAGTGATCAATTTCAGCCTCACTTAATGCAGTATGTCCAGAATGTAAGTTCTCTAGCATACCCTTCTCCCACATTTGAAGTGGTGACAGGTTCCTTTCGGTTGACACTGGCCGATTATTCATTTGCCTGACAAGCTCCCCTAGAGAATTTTCTATTCTTGGAATGTAGACATGGTGTAGGCTGAAAATATGCAGATCATTAAGGACATCCAAGTTGCCTTCATCTTCCAACTGCAGAAAAATGCGGACATAGAAAACTAACACCCCTGAATAAACATCGCGATGTGTTCTCTCGACCCTGGAGTTATGGACAGACGATCCAGTGATAATGTTGCCTCTTCCTGGTCCGCGATGTTGTATCATATGAGCAGCAACAAGATAATTCTCCATACCATAGTCTGAACGCACTCGTGAGGGTAATCCCCATCCCTGCACTGCATTCTGAAATAAAGAAAGCACTGTTTCTGCTTTGTTATTGTTGCGACAAGCAGCATACAAAATTAACCTGGTCTTCCCATCAATGCAGACATGTGTTATCAGTTTATACCTGATTAATTTGCGTCCTGTATCTATATGCCATAGGCTATTGGGGGTTGGTACGTAATACTTTCTACGATGAATGGTCATTCTCCAGCGTAAGGCAGTTCCAACAGGATCAACACGTCGTAAACATTCAGTGACTCTCCATCTCTGAACGCTCAAGCCTCTACTCCTTAGTGCACCTATAAATCGTCTTCTTCCAATGTTAGGAGTTAGAATTCCTGTTGTTGCACTGCCAGTTATACTTCTGTACATTTCATCCAATTCATCGTCTGATATTTCTGAGTAGGCAGACTCACTCAAACCAAATTCTTTACGTCGCCGCTGAAGGGTTGAAACACTAACCTGGAGAATGCCAGCAATTGCTTCCCAAGAAAAATAAAGTGATCGTAAATGCTCCACTTGATCTTTGGTTATTTCATAGCGTTTACGACCTCGTCCTGGTTGTGCAAGATTCAGCGGAGCAGAATAAGATACCTCCAGTGCATCGTAAAAATCTGCATTGTCACGGCTTTCAATCTGACTTGACAATAAGGCGATTAACTGTGTTAATGAATGGTTCATATTCTGAACGGGGGCTTGAAGTGCAGATGAAGGGATACCAGTTACATTTGTAACACCGCCGGCTAAATCATTCATTAGAAAAGACAAGGTACCCGATGCATCCAGTAATCGATACCTTGTTTCAACTAGAATGTCTGTCTCCAACTCTTGTTCACCAATATTAGCCAAAATATTGAGAACGCTTTTAAGATTCTGGAGAAACAGTGCGAACCCACGTTCATTTCTTTCTCGTAACACCACTCGACGTGACCTTTGTTGACGGGCCGCCATGTTGTTAGCACATGGCCGAGAACACTGCCGCAAAGACGTATGGGACAAAAAACGCAAAAAAAAATTCCAAACACACACAAAATTAATTCCAAACACACACAAAATTAATTACAAAAACACACACAAAATTAATTCCAAACACACACAAAATTAATTCCAAACACATCCAAAATTAATTCTAAAAACACACAAAATTAATTCCAAACATACACAAAATTAATTCCAAATACACACAAAAATAATTACAAACACAAAAAATATAAGTCTTGTAAAAATATAATTAATAGGTATGGTAAAATTAATTTGGCGGTTAAACAAAATGTTTTAGAAATGCAAAATATTAATTCTATCAACGTGTAAAATTAATTCATGCACATTTAAAAATTATATGCACCATTTTGACCAGAACGGGCCTCCATAGATTCCGGTGAGAAAGATTAGTGTTCATGTTTTGCTTTGATTTACCTGTAAAACGATGTGAAGGGGATATCGATTGTTCTTGACTTTCACAACTCTTGATTTTGTTAATGCAGTATGTGAAAGTTTGTAAATCTGGACGATTAATTGTTAGTGACATCTTAATTTTAAACTTATGTCATTTCTTAGTAGTCTCACCTCCTTGGTCGAATTCTTAAATGAAGAGAAATCGTCATTGCTTAAGTTTGTAGAATATTAAATTAAAACAAACGAAAACCCTACAACACGCTAATTTCATATCGCGGGGCTCATCGCACGCAACTGGGAATACGAATGCAGATATTTTCCAAACAGCGTGTCGGCAATGTGCAACACGTACGTCGAGCTTAGTTCGTAGTAAACAATATGGGTCCAATTCAATTCTAAGAATTCTTGCTAATATTGCGACCTCTCACGCGAAAACGTTCCTTACGGCAAGCGAAAAAATAAGGGACGGCTAGACTAGCAGAAGAAATGTTCGATCGAACGGCGAACTGCTCTTTTCACACGCATCACTTCGCCACGTTCTACTGGGTGAGACGGCTCCGATTTTGCAATCTGTGGAAAAATATATATATCAGCCGTTCAAAGCAAAAGATTTTCCAACAGAACGATGAAAACTTTTGACACAAATAAAGCTGCATTCGCGAAGCCTTTTTCAGCGATGGAAATGATTATTTGTAACGAAAATAGCGCAAATTAAAAAATACTTTTGAGTGGCGCCATCGGGTCTAGCCGCAATGTAAACACAAGTTTGTTGTTCATCCTCGTTATTGAAATGTGTTTTTTATTTTCGATCAAAATGTTAGAATATGCTCGCTTTTACGAAGACGAAATGTGGAAATACGAGAAACATTGCGTTACGTATTAGTTGTTTGGGCGCTCGGATGCCCCCCCCCCCTCGCCCCCCCCCTCGCCCCCCCCCTCTGGACTAACTATGGTATGCCTGTGTTTTTCATTGTTAACATTTGTGACATTTACATTCGATTTAATCGCGCGATAAAGCTCCCTGTTTCACTTTAATATTTACATGTGTAATTTTAACGCAGGGCATTACCTTGTGCTTTTAAAATTAAGAAACGGAGGAGCGATTTTCGTTTGGGAGTAACTGCAGAATACCCTGCCACATTGACTTCGTCACTGAAAAACTGTCAGCCGTGCTCTCAAATTACTTTCCTTCAAGCGATGCTCCATCCGGTGCGATAGCCGCTACCGGCGCTACCGCATTTTCTTTTTGAACAGTTCCTATTGTTGTTTCATCGAGGAGTAAACCGCTTTCTCGAAACTTGAATCGAGTATGAATAATCAAACACGTTCTCACTTCGGTGATTTTTGCGAGGATCAAGTGTCGAGCATCGAGTGAATCGAGTCTCGATTCTCCACTCGATCCTCGATCCGCGATCCTCGATCCTTGATTCTCGCGAGGATCGAGTCGAGACTGTCAACTTCCTTTTGCACGGTACTGTATGCTGCGATCTATTCCTTTTCATCCAAACATGAATTTAAGCTAAAGCTTTAGCATTTTCACGCATCGCGATGGACGCGTCCTTGACACAGTCTGTCAACATTCTAGAGAATTTGGTTTATCAACGGAGATGATAATGTAAATTGACCACCGTACAGGGATTCGATTAGCTGACGTTTCGAGCGTTAGCCCTTCGTCGGAGCGAATCCGAATCGCTCCGACGAAGGGCTAACGCTCGAAACGTCAGCTAATCGAATCCCTGTACGGTGGTCAATTTACATTATCAACTCCGTTGATAAACCAAACATTCTAGAGACGTTTAATGCATACTAGTACGTAATTTATAAGTTAGATTTCTGCTCCCACAATTTCCACATCTTTCAATTTTCGTGATCTGGTAAAGGAGAGGTTCAGGGATGTGTATCGTTGTATGTCCATACATAGTTCAAATCACAATGTGCTTTCTTGTCACGATCCCTTGTCACACCTCGTCATCGATTCGTCATCATACATGAAGTTGATGCATACAAGGAAAGATTCCCCAAGATCTGACAGTACTTTAAGAAATAAAGGTTAATGTTAGTCTTGGAACGGGCAGGTAGATGAATCACTGCGTAAAATATGTCACTATCAACAGAATGTGCCGCAGCATTACTATCTTTTAGATACCCTTGTAGGTATGTTAGTTTTCTTAAAATTGTTCTCCAAAATGACCGTCTATACGAAATTTGAAAAATTTTCCGAATATTCAAGTGGAAAAACGTAAAACTTCTACTTTATCAATTTTGTTCTTTTTCAGTGCAAATTGTAGACTAATCTTTGATGTTCAAGAAGCCGTGCGTGAACCTTGAGATTATCATTTCTGAGACTCGGGAAAGTGAAGTTTGTGAACCCTAGTTGCCTAGTTTTGGCCTATTCTTCTCTAATTTATAGCGCTTCTAAGCGAGATCGCATTCGAATTTGCCGCTTCAGTGGTGATGAATTATTCATGATGTCCAGGCATTCTGCGCGATCAGGCGTTGAATACGCACGACGAATATTTACGGAGCGCTATGACCATATTTGGACATTGTCACAATCTGTTGAATAATAAATATATCTTATTAGATGTTAAGGCGTGTAGTATCGCGGTGTATTTTTACGAGTTGTGCTGTAGATACAAACAACGAGTAAAAATGCTCCGCGATACTACACGCCAAAACATCTAATAAGAGATTTATTATCCAACTCGTACTGCAAACAAAGAATTTATAGAAAGAAACATTTTTTTTCGGGAAAGTGTGACAGGTTTTGCTTGGCGCGAGCGGTGAAAAAACCTGTAAAACTGGTTTTCTACAGTACAAATATCCAAATGTACAATATCGCGGAATATTTATACTCGTCTCGTGGGTTTTATGTACAGTAACTAACAAAGTTGGATAATAATTAACAATTATTATGAAAGGTGTTCGTCATCGTGGTTTCAAATGATAGCTGAGTTAATCTTTTGTCTCACGATTATTATGAAAGGTGTTCGTCATCGTGGTTTCAAATGATAGCTGAGTTAATCTTTTGTCTCACGATTGAGTCACAAAGATGTGGATCGCGACGGTTGGACCGCTATACTGCTGGTCTTCATCAGGCGATGATGTCGACTGGCTGCGTGTGAGTATAAGAACCATCGTGGCTGGTGGTGATTGGTGCGTTTTGATCCTCGCTTAGGCTGTTGTTGATTGGAGAATTTCGATCCTTGTCGTTCAGACTAGAAATTGTTCCCTCAGCGGTCCGCTTTGGTACTGATCAGCTGTTGTGTTGTTTGATCGTGGGCATCCAATTCCACTGTCCCTGTTGATGTTGTTACGGTGAAGTCTTATGTGAATAGCCTCTTTAACCCTACGGGTGTACCAACGTGGGTCTCGGTCAATAAATTTAACTTCGTCCCAGAGCGGATAATGTCCGGTCGCGTTGCTATGTTCTGAAACGGCGGAGGATTGGGTTCGAACTAGCCGTATGTCTCTATCGTGTTCCTTAATCCGTTCATGCATAGATCTTCCCGTCTCTGCAGGATAAACCTTACCACATTCGCAGGGAATCTTGTAGACTACTCCGTCTTGTTTTACTGGATCGACAATGTCCTTAGGTCGCACTAGGTGTGATCTAAGAGTTGTGTCAGATCTGAAAACAGTCCGTATGCCTTGCTGTTGTAGGCAACGGCGAAGAGCCTCTGATGTGCCTTTGACGTATGGCAGAACCACAGTAGATTTATTTTCGGGTTCACGTTCTTTAGTGTTTGTTCGTCCTTTAGTTTTCGTAAGATTTTTCATAAACGAAAACGGATAATCGTTGGAAACAAGGACCGATGAGAGGTGTTTCTTTTCATGAGAGATAACTGATGGTTTCGTTATGAGATGTTTCGATCGATCGTACAGGCACTTGACAAAACCGCGTTTCACAGATTGCGGGTGGTGTGAATCATACGCTAGGTACTGGTCAGAGTGTGTAGGCTTTCTGTAAACACAGGTAGAGAGGTATCCATTTGAATCCTTGATGATCAACGTATCAAAGAAGGAAATTGAGTTGTCATTCTCAGTTTCCATTGTGAAACGGATCGTCAGCTGTTGACTATTGAGATGTTGTAAGAACGAGTCAACTTTGTCACGATCTAAGATGGTAAAGGTGTCATTACATAGCGTTTCCAGATCTTAGGTGTACAGAAGTATGTGGATCTAAGAACGAAACTCAAGAGGTCTGAAAACGAGATCATGGTGTCTTTCGACGTAGTGTCTCTGTTTACGAACGTTCCAATCGAAGGAGCAGAGGTGAATAATTGTTTTAGCATATACCATAAAAGTTGAATAATTAGCGGACCAAAACATTGCTTTATGTGTGACTATATACTGACAAGCGCTCGAAAATTGTAAAAACTCGCACGCCGGCTGCTCGGAGGTGAATAGCACTCGCTAATCACCTCCGAGTTAACCAATCAGAGTGCGCGAAAAGCATTATTCACTTTTGTGGTATATACTAATGAGGGATTTCTGTTGAGTACGTAGGACGAATATTGAGTGCACCATGACCATGTGGCACAGTGTTACAATGTACTGAATAGAAAAGGAGATCAAAGCTCAACTCTACATAAAAATAGGAATAATTTACCTTTCTTGCAAATAAAGATAAGAACATCTAATAAAACTTTAGGCGTGCAGCTAAAACAAACCATTGCCAAGAGAATCTTTTAAAAGATTAGTATATATCAGCAGCTTTAGTTCCAGCCATACAATGCCTGAGGTTATACGACTCCACTCCACTTACAGTCTGTAGGTGGCTAAATAAAAGATTCATAAAAAACGTTTCTGGCTATTAGTATTGTTCTGAAGATTATTTAAGAATAACACAAAGAGCACTACTTTCATTATTGACAATTAGGTGCTTGGACTACTTACACTACTGCATTTAAACTATTCACAATACGGTACTTACACTACTTGTACAATACGGTATTTACACTACTTACAAGTACGGTGCTTCATACTCTACTACTTACGATACGGTATTTACACAATTTACAATACGGTACTTACACTATTTACAATGCGGTACAATTACATGCACAGTTTCCACATATACGCATGTACAATAAAAAAAGGAGAAAAACAACTATTCCATGCATTGAACAATTTATTTTTCAGGCTCTCTTCTTTAACTAGCCGTTATTGCAGGACTTCCAACGCATGTCTCCAACGGAGGCAATAGGAAAGAGTTAAAAGTAGATAATTAGGTAGCAGATTTTGAGCGTATAAATAATACTTGGTTGACTGACTGACTGACTGATTGATTGATTGATTGATTCACTCATTCATTCATACATTGACCAGTCGATCGACTCACGTTTAAGCCCGGCCAAAATCTATTTTGTTCTCTAACATACCTTATATCTCCGTTATCAAAGTGATCCCACAAGCAAAGCACTGGGTAATTAGTCTACTGATTGCGTCATTCAACATAGTTCTGAGTGTGTTTCGATCTTGACAAAAGTTTGTTCTATTTTTAACTTTTTTCGCGAAACTTTGCTGGTCATCTGTTGAAATGTACTAGCTGTTACCTTGTATTTCTGTTTAATTCCACTACTCATTTCGTCTCTAGCTTATCGGACAAGCAGAACGGTGGGCACTTGAGAATTCTGGAGCACAAATTATACTTTGCACATGCACAACAGCCGGTAGTCCCAGGATAATCACCTCTTGTGATAACATCCAGCAGTGTATTGTGGATGAATGCGGCATGTGCATGGAGCCTGAATCACTCGTGCCGATCACGTGCTCAGGAGCTCGACAAGTGGTTCTGATTGGTGACCACAAACAGCTGCAGCCAGTCATTCAGGATCATGTGGCAAAAGCACTTGGTTTAAGGGTATCTATGTTTGAGAGGCATTCAAAACGAGCTTTGATGTTGAGGCTGCAGTACAGAATGGTAAGTATGACGGAATAGTTTGTTTACTCAAATAAACACCTCCTCCCGCCCAGCTTCTTTGAATCAGACAGCAGTCGGACGAAAATTTATTAACGTGCCTTATTCGCCACTGCTGTACATCTCTCCCATAGGAACCTGTGCCATAGACCTGCCTTTTTGATAGTTGCCACTTCTTAGGTCTTCTCTCGCTTAGACTCGCTTGCTTGGCTAGTTCGTCCTCTTGGATCTATCAAGTGAAACCATTATCGGGCGTTATACTGGGCCGACTTGGCCCTGAAGTTGACAGTAGATGAAACGTTCCCCGAGCAAGTTAGTTTGTTTTCAGAAAATTGCCGTTAATACACCACAACCTGTAAGGTTACGGCTTCATTTATTGCCAACTCTTTTATTTCTACCTTTTCACTAAATATTGTTTGCGATACAATCTGAAACCAAAAATAAATAAGGCAAAACACGCCAATGAGTGGCCAGTATATGCAAACCAATATTGGTCAAAGCTTTTTTGCTATTAAGCAAACCTTTCAGCTTAGATCTGTTAAATCAAAAAGCCTTTGTGTTACTTGCTGACCAAGCTGAACGAACAGGCGGAGCATTAAACAAAATTTCATAAATCAACTTACTTCTTTTCCTTTTACTCTTAGCACAATGGAATTTGTGAATTTCCATCCAAGGAGTTCTATGATGGGAAACTCGAGACAGCTGAGGTTGTAAAATCCCGTTCTCCTAGCCCAGTTACCTTTTGGCCCACGATGGTTCGTCGGAAAGTGAATCTACCCATTGTTTTCTGCCATGTGGAAGGAGTTGAAGAATCCTCAGCCATAGCGACCTCGGAAAGCAACGAAGACTCCAAGAGAAACATGAAAGAAGTTAGAAAAGTGGTATGCAGATGCTCATTTTCACTCCACGAAGTGATCCGAATACGGGCCCTTACTCAGGTCGCACGCAATATAATTATTTGCGCACAAAGTCAAATAAGCCGTATTATTAAAAATATGAACTACAGATATAATATTTCCGGCATTTTCATTGGCTAGCCGGACACAGGCTCTCAGCTCATATACCTGCACTACCCTATATGGTAAATGAACGCTTCAGCAAATAGAGGAAGCTCAATACAATTTTCCCTCAAAACGGCAGCCATTAAAACATTATTCGTCTCGCAGCGGAATTAATGAGTAGAAATTTCGAAACTGGAACCGAAATATAAATGGATTTCAACTTTTCATTGCTGAGTGTTTTACAACAACAAGAGGCAGTGCTGAGATCGTGCTAAAAAATTTGTTGCAACGCTAAGAAAATTTTCCGGGCTGTTGATGTTTAGCTTATTAGCAAAAAGCACTTTTATTTTACGGAAATACCGAAAAAGGTTTTGAACTTAACTAAACGTCATTGAAAAAATGTATTCAACAACAAGTGTCGACGTCACCAATTTGTAACTTTGCTCACGGGCCAGTCTATTCAAAACAAACTGATCGACAAAGAAGAACTTCAGCTAAAATTTGCAGCAATAATCCACTATTGAAAATTTTTCCAGCGATCAGTGACACCTTTTAAAAAGTTAACACACATCGAAAATGTTCTTACCTGCACTCGATGCAACGTATCAATCACCAGCTTTAAACTTTCCGGTGTGGGTAAAAGGTGGAATGAGTTTGCGGAATGGCATGTGGCATGACTTGCGGAATGGCATAATTATGCAGAATATAATATATGCAGATTGACTCAAAGAAATGAATTAACTGAAAGCGCGCCCTTTTGCTTTCTGTAGTTAATAATTCTAAAGTTAATAATCTTGGAACACGCGATTATTGATCGTGTCTCACAGCCTAACTGACAGTGAACAATCGCAAGCTAGTTGCCGAACTAGGTCACAACAAAATATTGAAAATAAATTGGTCAAGTAGTATATAGAGAGTCAGAACGATACCACCTCGTCAAACTTTGTGTCTACGTCGCTTCGCTCCTTGACACAAAGTTTTCCTTTGGTAGTATCGTTCTCACTCTCTATATACTACTAGGGAGAGTACCAATCAAAATACCACCTGCTCACAATTCACCCAAACAAAATCAAACACACTTCAACTCCAAAAAACCGGTCCAACCAGTTAAAACCGGTTTGGCTCACCCAGTCTAATTAGAGAAATGTGTTGTACCCATTAAGCGACACAGCATATTGAACAAGTGTGTCGAGAGGGTACACATGTCACAGCAAATTGAAGAAGAGAGAGGAGGAGGCAAACCGCAGGAAACGCGGGAGGAAAGCAACCCGATGGCGCGCCCTGTTGAACAAAGAGCAGCACAGAAAAATCGGGCCAAAAATTTTACGCCGGAATATAGAGGCAGAAAAATGGCGACCTCAAGATCATGGATTGACGATGCAACCCCTTGGAGTGAAGTCAAAGAATGGGAGGAAAGGGAAAGACGTTGGGAGCAGCAAAGGAAGATGTATTGGGGTGGCTTTATGACATGACGGATTCGCAGGAAAGATTCAAGTGGGACGAAAGGCAGGAGCGAGAAAGAAAAAAACAAAAAAAAAGCAGGATGACAATGTTGAAGAGATATTAGAACGACCACCAGTGCCACACCACGGAGAAAAAAGAAGCGCAAATCTTTTCAAACATCTTCAACGAATTATCCTTCAACGATTGATTCTACAGAAACTGAAGAATTTTTAAAAGAGTTGCGCAAGAGCTTGCGGAGAATCCAAGAAAAAGGAAAGAAGTTGAAGAACTTTTGAAAATGGCAGAGCTTCCAAAGAATCCAAGAAAGGCAATTTCGCCACAAACACTACGAAAACAGCGCGAAGAGTTGAAACCAAGTTTGAGAAAGTTCTTAGTTACTCGAAATGCCTTATGTCAAAATTTGAGGAAGCGAAAACAAAGAAGAGAAGGGGTTCCTGAAATTTTCGCCACAACAGTTGACACAACAAGAGAAGGGAAGAGAACAATCATATGGAGAATTAATGAAAACTTGAATCCGAATCTCTCACCCACATTCATGAAGGTCATCAGAGCGAAAGCCCGAACCTCCTTTTATCTCAGGCATGTATTTGCCTTTTGGTTGGTACACATTGAAAATGGTGAAGCGTGGTTGAGATACCAAAACCCACGTCTTGGTTCCCCTCGGATAACAAGATTGGATGAGGCGGAGGAATGGTTGAACTTGACAGAAGAGCAAAGAAGAAGAGAAGGAGAGCTTGTTAATCTTAACATCCCAAACACGAAATGGCGTTTTGACGGTTTTGAAAGTGTTGATGTAAAAATGGTGAAGGATCGTGCTACACCATTGTTGGGAACAGGTCCGTTACCTGATTGGTTGCGAAATCGAGCGCGTGTGGGTCAAGGGGCAAAGCAAATGGTGGCGATGGACACTTTTCGCGACAATCTTTGTTTATGGCGCTGCATTGTTGTCAATGAAAGAACAAGAATAGCTCGCTCCAAACAAACAGCGCTGCAGCTTGCACGCGGTTTCTTCGGTGTTTCACAAACGGACTTTTTCCCAGATTGTCCAAGAACATCGATGGATGAATTGGATAAAGTTGAACAATACCTCAATGAAACAACAAAATCTCTCAACGAATGGATTGGTATTCAAGTGTACGAGCCAGAGCAGACATCCCACGGCATTGTTTGGCATCTCATCCGAAATGCACCAGAAGCATGTAAAAACATTCTGACAATTTGTGTGTATGGTGGGCACGCGTTTCTTATCAAAAACATTAAAAAGTTTATGGGAGTGTTTGCATGTGTTCACTGTAAACAAAGATTCACAAAATCCTGTAATCTCCTTCGGCATTAACAAACATGTTCCAAAGGTGAAACAAAAATTATTTGTCCAAACACGAAAGTGGAAGCAAAACTAACAAGTTTCGAATTAGCTTTCTTCCCCGACAAAGTCACGTACGCGGCGCCTACCAATTGGCTTGAGAAAGAAGCACAGCGGCGAGCAATTCATATCCAACATGCAATGTGTGGGCATGGGGGAGAAAGGTGGGTGGTAAGAGCCCCCGTGGATGGGTTTCATCTTGCGACGATGACAGTTTTTCAATACCATGGTTGTCATTTCCACGGTTGTCCAAGA
>JAEMWC010000033.1:935000-950000 GCA_016490735.1 Pachyseris speciosa | reverse complement strand
GAACCAAGTTTTGTTGTTGTATTCCTCAGAGACGATGGGAGCTTTGTTGTTTGTATCTCTGGGGATGTCATGCACGTCCAAACATATGCAAATATCCCATGTGCTGGAGTTTTGATGATCCCAACTCGAAAGAAACCACGGCAAAAAACCGTCATTTGCAGACCCATGGAAGAGACTTTCTTGATTCAAACAGTCCAAATCGAAGCTCTGGGTGCTTACACACCTTTGTACATCGTCAAATTCCCTAGCAAGCCTTTGTATGAGGAGAAAACAGGAAAATAAGACGCAGCCCAAGAGAACGTGACTGGTCGTCATGATTAGGTGTTGAGGTCAGAAGCGGAAAAAACAAAATGAGCTCGAAGGGAGTATCGAAGAAGCAGAACAGGTTGAATTGGGTTCGTTACAAAGTGGCCCTTTCGGGGAAGAAGGATCTGGCCACAAACAAAGGCTCCGGATGAAAGATGGGCGAATGAAGACATACGAACAACAGAAACTGGGGTTGTCCGCGTACTACGACAAGCGATACGTGTTGCCCGACGGAATACACACGGAACCGATCGAGTACCACCTTTTGAACGAATAGATTCCAAGGGAATATGGAGAATTGCAGAATTCTTGTTTGCACGCGGAGACGGGGGAAGACGAAAATCGTTATTTGCACAAAATGCAGGTGCGAATTTCATGAGGCATGTTTATGTTGTTTGCGAGAAGGACAAATTCACAAATCTGATTTGCCCTGGGAAAATTATTGTGACATGTTTCACGAAATAATCCCCACGAGTTATTACGAAAGAAAGAGATGGGTGAAGAATCTCAGCCGGGGTTAGTCGAGGGCAACTCTGTGTCTGGTGGAACAACCATCAATTCTTCCCGCACGAAGCTGCGCTTTGGTCCGTCGCGCCCTCCCGCCTCAGGGCGGGAAATCCAATACAAAACAGGTTGGTCTGGTTTTATCATCACCCGTTCAACGGTGAAAGTTTTCAGAGACCAAACAGGCTCAGTGGCCCTTCGCACACCCCCTTCCAATTCCCCTGGCGCAAAAAGATAACGCACTTCGACACCAGTTGGAAGTCTTCTTTCTGCTGCTCCGACAGGTCTTACGAAAGGAGCTGTGGCGGGTTCTGCGACCACCCTTCGTCGTTTTATCGCATCGACAGGTTTGGCATCTATCAACTGCGTGACTTGGTTGTTTGCAGCAGCAACAACCCGCGGACGCCGCTGCACCCACGCCACAGAGAGCTCTCCCTCGGGCAGTCACATTTCCACTGCGTATTGGTGGCGAAACAACCCCTCGTCCAACGTTCGGTTCCACCGCTCCACAATCGCTTGGTCGTGGTGCACTTCGAGATGCTCGCGTCGGATGGCTGTGCCATGCTTCGCCCTCGTTTGTGAAACAGCAGCCATGAATTCTCGCCCAGAGTCGACTTGCAGCATCTTCGGCCATTGCAACGGCCCGCGTTTGTAAATTTTTTCGAAAGCCGCAAAAACCTCCATCGCGTTCTTTGTGGTCAGAGGCTCGGCCTCTTTGTATCTGCTTGCCTCATCGACAACCGTCAGCGCGTATTTCCAAAGTCTGCCCCCAACCCTGTCGTGCGGCATAAAAAGCAGGTCAGCCTGGTGCACCGCGTTGGGAATGGGCACGTCGAACTTCGGGCGAGGAATTTTGGAAAGTGGGGGGAGAAAGATTTGCCAAACAGCCTGTTTGTGCAACCATCTCTTCGCAACCGCTTCCGGGATTCTGGTTTTTTGCGCCAATTTTTTTGCCACATCCCACCTCTTCTAATATCCTTCTGGGCTGTAATAGATTCGCGAAAGCCGCCGCTCTTCCCGTTTCGAAGGAACTTTTGTCCTTCATTTGAACATATATATCCGTTTCTTCTCAAGAGAGACAGACAAGACCATTGTATTTGAGAAAGAAAAATTTCTGCCATCATCATTCCAAATGGAAGATGAAAACGATGTGCCCATAAATGCGGTTATTCGTCATTTGGAGGGTCAGCGTCCATCTAACAAAATCCGTCAATCTTTCATTCACACTCCATTCCACAATTGTGCTTCAACCCAACGTGAAAGTGTGGCTATGGGGAGAGCGCGCGTTGACCAAGGTCACGGTGATTTGTGCCCGCTCCCTCATGTTGTGGGTCTTCACGCATACGTATGCTAACCAGCCTCGCGGCTCCTGGCAAGAGAAGAAAAAATGAGCTTGTGTTTCCACCATGGATATCGGGCGCCAGAAGCCAAGGGCTCATCATGAAGAAAGGTTGGCCGGCAATTTTGTGTCTATTCAAATTCAAGTCGGTCTGCAAAACCATCTTCTCGTCATCCACCGTGTAGACCCGGTCAAACACACTCGAAGGCACATTCGAAACGAAGCCTTCCACACCGTGCACCACCATTCTGTCCGCTGGCGAAGTCTTCGTCGTTTCTCTGTGTAAATCGAGGAAAATGTAGATGGAAGGCGAGCTTTGCCATCGGTGAAATCGCACCAAGGTTTTAACATAACCAGCAACCGAGCCGACAGCTGGGAATGTTTTCGACGCCTGCCCCTGATCGACAAAGTGATTGCGCTCGCGGTCACACTGACATTTCGCATCTCTGGAGGGAAGTATTCGACAACAAATGTGTAGTACCCAACGGGCAGTGAAAAGAGATCAAATCCGAGGCGCGAGCGGTATTGGTTGCTGCCATCTGTATCCTTGATTAACATAAAGAGGTATGCATTTTTGTTGACCGGATTGTGTGATCCGGAAAAGCGGTTGATTCTGAGAACTGAGACGTTGTTTTCACTCGAAGACTCATTGATATCCTCCCTCAGATACTGGAAGGGATTTGGTTGGTGGCCGGAAAAAGTCAAATGAGCCGCATCGACGTATTTTTTGTTGACACCATCGCCAATGTTCACGGGGTCGTTCACGTTCACAATTTCGTTGTTGTGCATGTTGATTGCCCCCGCCATTTGTCCACCAACAAGTGGGAGAAAAGGCGCTTGGTCGACATAAATTTTGTTGGCCGCGTGTCTGTCGTTTGTGGGTGCCCCAAGATTGTCAATTTGGTGGTTGGCCATCGACAGATCCATACATTGCGGTTGACCCATCTCTTTTCACATATACTCGTCAACATATTGTTGGTTCACCGCGTAAGTCACTGAGGAAGGTGGGGGCAAGATTAGTGATGGCGTTGTTGTTCGTGTTCAAGTCTTTTTGTGCGATCGCGTCGAATTTGGTTCGCAATCCCTGGTCCACGTATTTTTTGTTGACGGCGTTTTCAGCGGGGGTGTTGGAATCGACGTCTTTCAAACCTTTGATGTCATACCCATCCATATTCAGATCACCAAGTGCCGGGTCGCTTCCGTCGCGTTTCAAACAAAGTGCGATTTCAGAGTCGACATAGCTTTTGTTCGTTGCATCGAGGTCGTTCACAGCGTAAACCATGTTGGTGATCAGGTTACGCCCAATGTCGAGGTTGCCTGTCATCGCGATGCTGCCGTCTCTTTTGAAGTCACCACCCGAGCCGGTTGGGCCTTGTGGTCCTTGTGCACCTTGCGGCCCTGGGGCCCTTGCAATCCTCTTGTCCCTCGAGGCCCCGCAGGCCCGGCAGGCCCTGCAGGTCCGTGTGGAACGGTTGGACCTTGCGCACCAGTCGGTCCTGCCGGGCCGCGATCCCCCTTCTCACCATGTTGGCCGCGCGGACCGGGAGGGCCACGAGGTCCCGGTATTCCTTCCCCCGCTCTTCGAAAAAGGATTCCTGGAAGTTCGTTCAACCACCCCATGTCTTTTTTCTATATACTTTTGTCAAAATTTTTCTTTTCCACGTTGTGAACGACGTGTCCACCATGGTTAAGTGTGGTTTTTGTTTCAAGGAAGCTCCCGCGGGGAGCACAAGATCCAAACTGGTTTTTTTCTCCAGTGCTTTTTGAAAGTTCGTTCGACCATCCCATGTCGCCGCTATATATAACGTCGAAATTTTTCTTCATTTTTTTCCTCGGTTTGTCTTAATAAAAAAAGAAAAATTTTCGTCGGTTGCGCGGTCCAGCGGGTCGGGATCCACCCCCAGATCGGCGGCGATCCGCCTGTTCTCTTTTGGGAGGAAAGCAAAAAGGCAGAAATGACTGCAGTTGTCGCGGATATTTTTGGGGGTTTTGAAAAAGTCCTGCGAAAGATAGATCACAACGCAGTTGCGGGGCCGACCGTTTATGAAATAGTCAATTATGAGGTTTTGGTTTTTTTCACAAACCAAGTCGTCGAGCACGACGATCTTCTGGTTGTTGGGCATTCCCAGCTCGGGGTGGGGAAGTTCCTCGAGCGGAACAATGTCGTCGCCGGGATGCGCTTCGACGACTTCGTAGCCGACCTTGGGGTTAATTCTTTCGGCGAAGTCCCCCAGAAGCGCTTGGTACTTGTTCTGGTGAAGGTTCTTCGAGAAAAGCAGAACCTTGTCATACTCCAGCAGCTCGTAAAGCATGTGCAGCAGGATTTTTGTCTTACCGGTACCGCTGGGGACAGAAATCAAAAAATATCCCCGGGCATGGACGGGTCTCCTTGCAGCCAATTTGTTTTCGCAGAGCCAGGATCATAGTTCGGAATTTTCATTCTCCATATATCCTCCTGTGAGAAACTCTTTCACCTGAGGTAAGTCTTTGAAGAAGCGACGAGAGCGAGTGGCGGCAGAAGCCGCGCTGGAGAAACAAGAAGACGAGATTCGGCAAGCTTTCAAACGAGACAAACTCGAAAAGGCGATGGGGGAAATCGAAGCGGAGCGGGTTTTCAAACCGATCACAAAACGGCTGGGAGACCCCACCCACGCTGAACAACCACCTTAAGAGGGACCAAACTATGCGATGGAGGAGTTCGACAGAAATCAACCCGTTCGACTGACAGGAGGGGTTCGAGCCGGAGGCCCCCACACTCCCTCCTTCGCCCGTCGACGACGAAGAAAATTTCGAGTTTCCTCCACCCCCTCCACCTTTGCAGGAAGAGGACATTACCTCCGCGCCAGGCCTGGCCCGCCCCCGTTGAGTCGACCGAATTCATCCGCTCCCGCCAAAAAGCAAACACTTTGGCGGCGCTCAGACGCCATCGCACGAGAATGGAGAATAGTGGCCAAGAGAAAATGAAGAGCGGCGATTAAAAAAATTGGACTTTGGCACAAATCAGACAAGAAATAAAAAGGCTCGAGGAAGGTGGAGAACCGTTGCTTCCAGCCCCACCATTGCTTCCACCGTTGCTTCCACCTGCAGAGTCACCAGGTTTTGCTGAAAGAGAAACGCTGCCATTTTCACCGGGCGAACTTCGAAAGAAAAAAGAAACTGATGAAAAGAACCCCACAAACGAAACAAAGAACACCGACACCTTTGGAAAAAGCTTCGAAAAAATCCAAGCCCGTAGACCCGCTGTTGTTGACGAGGAGGAGGAAAACAATTACGTCGGGGAAGAATGGGTGGAGGGAGCGGGGTGGTGGGAGATGAGGAAGGAAAAGCTGGGTGGTAGGAGATGAGTGAAGAGAAAACTCTTTGAGAGCGGGAAACAAACTTGGCTCTTCTTGCAAACTGCGACAAAACATCAAGCAGTTGGTTTCCAAACTCGTCAAACGCAACTTGCTAACTCAAGCTCAGGGACAGAAAATCCTTCGAGACTATATAAGATGACTTTCTACCTGTTGATTGACTCCCGGCTTGCGATGCTGGTGCCGGGGGCCACAACCAAAAGACCCACGATTTTCGGCTGCATATCCACCCCCTGATCGAGCTCGACTCAGCGCGGAACTACGAAGTTGCCCTCGACGAGCTAATCACGAGGACTTATTCTTGGCACAACGTGGCGGCGCAGTACAACAACAACCAGCTGAAATGGAGAAAGAAGGGCGAAGATTGGAAAATTTTGACGTTCCCCGATGGGATGTATGGCTACACCAACCTTTCCTCCTTTCTGCAGGAGCACACGGGTTTTGTCGATTCTTCTGCCGCGGACAAGAAACATATTTTCAATCTGTACTTCGACTTGACAATCTACCGAGTTGTGATTGGGGTCGACAAAAACTACGAGCTAGACCTCGCTGTCGGGGAGTTCGCCGCACTGCTGGGCTTCGACAAGAGGATTTTAACGGGTTCGACAAGTTTCGTGGGAGACAGAATCTCAAACGTAACAAGAGGTGTTGATTGGGTTTTCATCCATTGCGACTTGATAACAAGGAAGATGAACGATGTGACGAATGACGTTTTGTTCAGCGTTTCCACTGTGGGGCTGCCGGTGAGTAATCCTTTCACAAAGGAGCCGCGGCGCTTCAAATTCCACCCCGTCAGCGGAAGCCGGATCGACTTAATCGGAATACGCGTCACAGATGGGAGAAACAACTTTTTGGATCTGAACGGGGCAGACGTGGCTTTGGCTCTTGTGACTCGAGAGGCTTCCGATGAGGTTTGAAATTTCTGCTTGGTGTATAAACCGAAGAAAGGTCTGAAATTTTTTGTAAGAGAACTTCAACGTCGAATACCGCTTCAAAGCTCTTGCCGATGGGGCCAACATTGCAAACAACGCAGAAACGGCCCGGTGAACGGTTCTTTTTCGTTGATCAAGGGCTTGATTGTGCGCTCCGCGGGAAGGAGGCTTTACGAAGCGAACGGCGTCCACAAAGTGATATTCATCAAAACACTGTTGGAATACTCCAAAGACTATGCGGAAAGTGTGGCAGAAGACGAGTTTTGGTATCTCGATACCCCCTCCGCCAACCCAACCGTGACAAACCCTGCCACCGCCACCAACAAAGGAATTTCAGAGCATCAGGTACTTTCGCGAGGGGCCGGAATGGTGAAAACCGTGATTCCTTTAAAACACTTCTCCTTCTTTGAGGAGCTGTGGAACAGGCTTCTCCCCCCGATGCAAATTGAGATCGAAATCGTTTTGCAGGACGATGCTGAAATGATTTACCAGGACGGCAACGTCGGCTGAAGAGTTGTTGTGAAAACGTTCGAACTGTGGGTCCCAAAAGTGGAGCTGACGCCAGAAGGGCAACGAATGTTTAATGAACAGTTTCTGAAACCAACCAAATGGACCTTCTTGCAGGAAACCTTGGTCCCCAGCTCTGCCCGAAGAGATCAAGAACGCAAAGCATGTCTTCATCATTTCCAACAGTGGCGGAAACTGCTCGCCCTTTCACAAAACCTTTACAGTTTCGACACGTTCGATCTTGATGGAGACGATTCGGCGAAACTGAGCAGTTGCCGACTGCAGTATGGCTCAACTTACTATCCCGACCTCGAATACGACGGAGAGAACCGGGCGCGCATCCGCCACGATTTAATCGATTTTCGCTACAGAAGAAACGACCCCAACTCTGGGACCTTGATTAACGTGAGCAACTATTCGTCTCTGTACCCCATTATCTACTTCGACCTCCGTGCGACCAAAGAAAGCATGACGGGCGATGCGAAGAAAATGGTTCTGCATTATCGGCAGAATGAAGCCGCCAATGCTCAGGATTACATTATCTTCGCTTCCATCTTAAACGAAGAAGAGGCCGTGATCAAGCAGGTTGGAAATGAGTTGGTTGTGGGGTGAGACGGAAATTCTTTTCTTTAGTATTACTGTGCCTCGCAAGCAATGTCCATGACGTACTCTCCGTTTCGAATCGTGTTCTCTGATGGGCAGAAACACAGCTGTGACTCTGTGTGTCAAACCCGCTCAAATTGACTCCCGCTCCTTTTGACGGACACCCAGATAACACGGATGAAGAAAGCCGCCAGCGAGAAACGCGGCGCAGATCTTAAGATTCCCAGACGCAGATTGAAAAGATGGCACAGAGCGGTGGGAATCTTTTTTCGATGGTGTTCAGTCTGGCGCGGCCGTTGCTTGTGCCTGCAGCCAAATCTGCCGCCAAAGCTTTGGCAACAGCGGGGTTGAATTTTGCCGCAGACAAAACTTTGAAAAAGATTTTCGGGAACGGCTATGGACCAAGGGAAGAGGAGCTTTATCGGCTCACACAAATGTTGTCGCCGAACCAGAGAAAGGGGATTGAAAGGTACTTGGTGGGGAAAGGGATGGTTCGTGGTGGAGGAAGGGCGCAGTATGGTGGATTTTTGGGGATGCTGGCTTCCATCGCGATTCCCCTTGCCATCAATCTTGTGAAAAAGTATGTTGGGAAAAGGGATGCAGGTGGGCCGGCCCCGCACAAGACGCTCGGTCCCTCGTCTGCCTCCACCTCCCCCGCCGGGTGGAAAAGGAATGCAAATTAATCCTCCGTGGTATCACCCGCCTCCTTTTTGGGGCACTTGGCGTGAGGGGGTGAAAAAAAAAAAATGAAATTTCGGGATGTCCCGCTCTCGAACATTGATCTAACCAATTGGTGTAAATATCTCGGCATCCCGATCCGGGGGATTTTCTCTCGAGACGAAGTCAAACCTCTGCACTACTCGCCCTGCATTTTAAATTTGGATGACTTTGGCAGTTTGGGGACACACTGGGTCGCTTGCTGGCAATCTTCGCCTTTGGGGCGAAAAGGGGAAGATATGGAGTATTTCGACTCTTTTGGAGAACCCCCTCCTGTGGAATGGGAAAAAGAGATGCTGAAAGCGGGGCACAAAACCTTCCTGCGCAACGAGGATCAAATCCAAGCAATCAACAGTGTGCGATGTGGCTACTATTGTTGTTTGTTTCTCAACTAGCGCAACAAGGGGACAAGCTACCCAGATATTCTCCGGATGTTTTCCACAGATGTGTGGGAGAATGAGAAAGTTGTGAAAAATTATTTTGAGCATATAGCGTGATGGTGGACGTCTATTGTGTGAAAGACAAACGCAAAACTCCGAATGTCCCGGGATCGGAGAAAGTGGTCACAACAAAAAATGGGCGGAAAATGCTGAAAACGAAATGTGCAGTCTGTGGGATAACGAAAACGCGTTTCTTGCCGAAGTCGGGAAACTAGCGGGGCCCTCTCTTGCAGAGGGCAATTCTCACCTCAAAGTGGGAGATGGAATTCCTCTTCCTTTCCCTTTCGTCGATTTTAAGAAATTGTGGAGCGTTGTTTCCGACCCCAAACTTTTGAAAGGTCCCGAAGTTTCTGCAAAGGAGGGGAGGGCAATGGTCTCCGAATACAAACGCCAATATGCCGACTACAAACGGCAGGGTGGCTCCCGCAGTTACGGCTCTTGGATAAAATGGAAGGGATTTGGGAGAGGTATTGGGAGCCTGTTTGATCCCCGGTTTGTTTCGCAGGGTGTGTTGGTTCCCAAGTTCGCAACTGACAAAGTTTTTGAAAGCTTTCGGTAAAGTCATCCCCAAACACCGCGGTTTCGCGGATGTTTTTAAGAAAACCCTGCGCAACTACTATGAAACGGGCGTGGATTTTCATGCATTGATTGGGAAACTGCCGGCCCCAAAGGGTGGTTGGACCCTCCCCGGCCACCATTACACCGGACCTTACAATCCCTTGCACCATCAGCTGAGCTTTGACCCTGAAACGGGCGAGATCTTGGAAGTTTTAGAGAAACCGACTGGCGCAACGGATGCGATTGCGATGCAACACGACGTGGATTACAGCAGTTGTGGACACCGGGCAAAAAATATGGTGAGGATGAAAAAAAGTGCAAGCATGCTGCTGACAGAAAAATGGTTCGAGCTTTGGATGCGGTTCCATGGAAAGATAGACAGTGGGGACATGCTTTGGCCCGCAATGCAATCAACGCGAAAGAGAAGTTGGGGTTTGGGGTTAAAGCTCAAATGAAGCGATAATAATATCAGACACCTGATGGCGTTGGAAAGGTGCCACGGAATTTCTCTTATTAGTGTTTCGTCTGTGAGAGAACAAAGTTCGTGCAACATGTCCAAAAATGTTTCTAGTTCTTTTTTTGCTTCTTCAAAAAGTTTTTCTTCAACCAAACAGTCACCATAAAACTCGTCCACGAGCCTTGCCAATGGCAAGACAATTTCTTTTGTTTTGGACAAAAGATGTCCTTTTTTTCCCCAATCAGTGAATAAAGAAGATGCAAGGCACAAATAGATGTGTCAAACTCTTCGACCAAAGTGACAACTATTGCTTTTGCGTTATCTCGCAAAAAACGTTTTAACATTTTATGTGTGCCCTCTTTCTTCAAATGGGTGTACCTTGCACCAACAATTCGTCGATGCAACGAACCAATTCTTTTTGCACCTCCCGAACAATTGGGTGCGTGAGTTCGTCTTGTACAAAATGGAAAAGAATTACCAACAAAGCAATAATAACTTTACAGAAAACCCACTCGTTCAATTTGGAATATCATACGAAAGTAACAACTTTCTCATAATCAATTCCATCAATACCATCCTCCAAATCAACTTCCTTCATGGTATGAACTTTTCCTTTCTTCAAACAAATGTAACACATCCCATTTTCAATACAACCGCGACTACATTTGCTACATTTCGTGATTTTTGTAATTCTTTCATTTTTGAAACAATATGGAGCATAATTAATATAATTCAAGATTGGAACCCAACCCTGCTTTTTCCGGTCTTTTATTTTTGTGAAAACAACCTCACACAAAATAATTTTTCGTAATTCGAGGGGAAGTTTTTGAATTTCCCCACAATGAGGTCTTTCTCTTCAAATATGCACGCTATATACAAAGTTCATTCAAATATGAGGGAACAAAAAAACACATGCCTAAAATTTCTTGTGGAGACTTCCGTGAGAATTGAAAGACAAAATTTTAAGGTTTTTTTGTTGCTTCCAACAGGAAGGAAAAAAAAGGAAAAAAACTTGGGTGGAGTCAGGAACATTTAAAAATAGATCAAACAAATTGGCACACAAAAAAGTTCAAAATTTTGGAAAAGAAGTCAAGAATGTTTTTGCTCAGATTGTCAGTGGAAATTTTAGTGTGTATCATAAAACCCCTCGTCGGTCAGCCATTTTCTCATGAAAATCCTTTCATCAATTGGGAGAGAATGAATAACTTTAAACGCTATAAGCGCACATTCGTCAATAAAGTGGGTTTCCCTTGTTTTCTTTATTTGCTTCCATGGGAACATGTCATTGCGCAACAAATCCCGCACGTGGCGCATAAGTGGTTTATCAATGGAATCTTCGATTTCCATTCCCAACCACTTTTCTATCTCTGTAATTAAAGCCTGCCTCACGTTATAACGTAACAGGTCTTCCTTCACCATTCTTTTGGCAATATAATCCCGATTTTTTTGTGCTGCTCTTTGTTCAACAGGGCGCGCCATCGGGTTGCTTTCCTCCCGCGTTTCCTGCGGTTTGCCTCCTCCTCTCTCTTCTTCAACCCTCTCGACACATTTGTTCAATATGCTGTATCGCTTAATGGATACAACACATTTCTCTAATTAGACTGGGTGAGCCAAACTGGTTTTAACTGGTTGGACCGGTTTTTGGGGGTTGAAGTTTTTTTGATTTTGTTTGGGTGAATTGTGAGCAGATGGTATTTTGATTGGGACTCTCCCTAGTAGTATATAGAGAGTCAGAACGCTACTACCAAAGGAAAAATTTGTGTCAAGAAGCGAAGCGATGCAGACACAAAGTTTGACGAGGTGGTATCGTTCTGACTCTCTATATACTACTGGTCAGAAATTGACCGAGAAATATTTCAGTGTTTAGTACTGCTCTCTGGTTGAAACTCTTGTGATTGCGTTACATTCAGATGGTGACATTATAAAAGCGAATAGGGCAGAGGTTTTTTGACAGTCTTCTCATGTTTTTAGGTGAAACGAGAATTGTAAAAGCAGGTAGTGAGAATAAATGAATTGAATCGAAGTGACTATTCGTGAGTTTGACTCTACCCTACAAGTTCGGTGCATCTCCACGGGGCTTACTTTGATTTAAATATTTTACAAATGGACCTACTCTTGAGGTGATTAAATTTCTCTTGAGTCAGCTGTTGAGTTTGCTTTTATAGGATTAGTCATTTCAGGAATTATATTTTCCTCGTTTTTTGCTCTTCGACGAGGCGACAACA
The DNA here is from genome assembly GCA_016490735.1 of Pachyseris speciosa. Taxonomy (NCBI): domain Eukaryota; kingdom Metazoa; phylum Cnidaria; class Anthozoa; order Scleractinia; family Pachyseridae; genus Pachyseris; species Pachyseris speciosa. The sequence goes on along the minus strand of JAEMWC010000033.1, from coordinate 938,059 downwards.
CGAGCACTGAGTTCAATCATCCATATCAACCCCGGTCAGAAGCGTATATGCTTCTGCCCCGGTAAAATAAAATTTTATTTAAGCCATTTCAAACCGGCCAAATGGATATTATAGTTTGACCTACACCGCGCCGTGAAATTGACAAGGTGCTGAAGATAACAAAAGAAAATTGAAAGCTCGTTTGATCGCAGCCGAACAATTTTTTCTTAAATACCACAAACCGGGACCATAATTGCACAGCAAATATCATTCGCGAACAAACTAATCATCCTCAAGAGTTTAAAAGTGTAATCTTTATACTAAAGCAAGCCCGGTAGAAAGTAGAGCTTACTTTTGAAATGTTTTAGACTGCAAAACAGTCGGTTTTTATTTTTGTTGTTTTGAAGGCGCGAATTCGCGCTCGCTTTGCGTGCGAGCCTCACACTCTACGTTTTCACCCTCGCTCCAAACCTTTCACTTGACGAGACCGTCCCCTCGCATTCGACGTTTTGCAGTCTAGAAATGTTTCTCCTCATGTCGGCCGCCGGCCGGTCAATATTAAACTCAAAAGAAATTTAATCACCTCAAGTTTTCATTTGCAAAATATTTATATCAATGCATGCCCCGTGGAGAGCAGTGCTCAAAACTGAAATATTTCTCGGTGAAATCCTGACAAATTTGTTTTCAACATTTCTTTGTGACCGAGTTCGGTAACTAGCTTGGATTTATTAGTCTCCTTGGCAGCCATTATTTGGGTCGTCACGCAACGCTCCTCCCCACTAACGGTTGCTCACTCGAGCTCTGCATTCCTTTCCCTCTGTTACCGAGAACCAATAAAATGCAAGTAATTCTTGGCAGCTGCGCCAATCATATTTCTCGTTTTATTTGCCGCCAAAACCACAACAAAGCGAGGACTAGGACCAGGTTTCTAGAAAATGGAAGCCTGCTCCTTATTGGCCAGTTTGAAGGAAAGGAATGCAAAGCTCGAGTGAGCAACCGTTAGTGGGGAGGAGCGTTACGTGACGACCCTAATAACGGCTGCGAAGGAGACTAGCGATTTATAGTCACATGTGTTAGGCTGTAGAATAATTAACTCTTTTTAGTTGAATTAAATTCTTCGGGCCATTCTGCATATATTACATCTCGCATAATTATGCCATGCCGCAATTCATGCCACATGCCATTCCGCAAACTCATTCCTCCTTTTACCCTCACCGCAAACTTTCCGGTTACAGATATGATATTTTATAAAAAAAAAAAATTAGAAGAATCGCCGTTCTTGTTGTTTTTGTTATTCTGTTCGGCAGCGGTTCCAGTTTATGTTCCACGCATCGAGACAAATTTCTATAAGCCATTTCTTGAAGCATAACGTGGACATTTGTCTTGCTTATCCCTCATATATCTTGTTTCCGACCAGGTCTGGTGAGACAACATTCCATTCAATCAAATAAATTGAACGATTGTGTCTTCATTTTGATGAAATTCGCCCATGGTGCTGTTGTTTTGATGGATTACAAATTCGCTTCCCTCAGCTCGTACATCTAGGTGAAAGCCGTTCCATCCAAACACTGACCATTTACAACCACCATTCAGAGCAAATAACCTCTGCATTTTTTCCAAAGAGGACCTTGAACTGAAGCTTCAACGTTGTCCTCGCACAGTTTCAATTCATTCAAGTTTGCTCGGAAAGTTGCAACAAACCGAAAGGTTTTCGCGCCCTTTTTGTCTAGTCATGTGATGGACAAATGTTTCCTTGTTTTGGTTTTCTCTTTCTCTGAGTTCCTTTCTTTCACTTTTTTGTTCAGATTCTTAATTGTGCGTCGTAGAGTTTTTAATAAAACAATTATTCTACTCGGGCTTGCTGGATATGAAATGATTATAACCGACTCGGCGCTACGCGCCTCGTTGGTTATTATCATTTCATATCCAGCAAGGCCGCGTAGAATAATTGTTGAATATAAGGATCAGTATACGTCATAACGATCTTTAAAACGTCCTTATACATTTAGTATTCCATCGTCGCATAATTCATTTATTCCTTCGACGTAAAAATTCTTTCTTTAAATCGATACTACGGCCATTAAATGGCGAGGTGACAAAACCAGTTTTATATTCCACTCCGTTTGAAGGTTCAAGTGGCAAAATACCTCGTCAATCACCACAAACCAGTGCGCATGTCAGATGTTGTCATACTTTCACCGTACAGAGAGCAGCGGAGCAAGATTAGCGAGCTACTGAGGGGCGCCTACGATAAAATTCAAGTCACGACTGTTTCTAAAAGTCAAGGTAATTTGAGGTTTTAATCACTAACAGTCATTTTCTATATTTTGGAAGGATGGTGAGCCCGCGGGTTTGGCTTTCTCCTTTGTTAGTTTGTGAGCAATGCAATTTAAAAATCACGCATTCTTCCGTAGATCTCCCTCACTATTAGATGCATGTCACCCCTGGGGTATCGCGATAGACTTTTTATACGCTCAAGAAAATTTAAGGCACGGCTCTTCCGTTGTTACACGAAAAAGTTAGGGGGTGGTCTATCTTCTAAGACTTTAACCATGACAACCTAAAACTTTGGAAGTATAACAAGTTCGAAAGTTGTCAAATTTATAGTGATGACGTATGCAAATAAAGTCACGTGACTTGTTACGGCCACAAAATTTAAAAACAATTGAGTCAAAAGTGCACCACTTTATACCAATTGTCTCTTAACTTTCGTGCAACTAGATAACTCTAAAGCAGGGGAACAAAAGTTCTGTGACCGGACTTCCTTAACTATTTCAATAATTTTGAAAATAAACTTTATTTTGTACCTCAGTGCCCAGTCCCCCAGTAAAAGTGCATTGTTATTTCCGGCCGTTATTTTAAAATATCTCAATAGGTCCGGGTACAGATGTGATGTACCTCATAGCCGAAAGGTTATAACGCTAACAGCGATCCGCAGAAATTAATAAAAGAGTGGTGCGGCTTTGCTAAGAAGAATTTTGAGCTAAAAAATACCGCTGACGGATCACGGTTCATTATTTGTCATCAAACAACATTAATATTTTATAACTTATTGCTGTTAATAATACTTGGTTAAAGTT
>JAEMWC010000033.1:917500-930000 GCA_016490735.1 Pachyseris speciosa | reverse complement strand
ACAGTGTAAATGTGTTTTGTACCAAAAGACCCTTGCTAACCACCTATTGACAAATCATTCTCAATTATACAGTTCACTGAGTCAAACAGTTAGGCCGATACAATGGTATGGCTAAGTATAGTTAAATTATTTTAAGGTAGCTTTCAAATTAAAGAACACTACACACAAACCATACCCATAACCTGAATACAATTACAAAATTTAAACAGCCTTCAATAAACATTGGAAACTTTTCATTGAAAAGCATGTGGCTCAAAATTTAAAGAAGCCACTTTTTAGCCAGCTGCCAGCACTTCAGGAGAAGCCTACCTTGTACTACATGTAAATGAAATTTCCAATGAGTATACCCAAGATGAAATTACACCCTCAGTTTCTGAGAGGGGTACAAAAAAATTTTAAATTATTCTTAAAATTTAATTGTCCACCTGTTATCTGTTGGTCTTTCACTTTGCTTTTCTACAGTGGCCCAAAAGGGTCAATCACAAATCAATTTACCAAAACAAAAATCAGTTTCCCATAACACAAAACAGTTTCTCAAAACACAAACAATTTCCTGAAACACAAGTCAGTTTACCATCATCATTCACTCAAACACCTGTAATACGCTAATCATAGTAAGTGTACTGCACAAGATGTTCAGCAATACCATATCACAATGCCTAATTCTTAGGAGCTATGAAAGCCCTGTAATGCTACAAAAGGTATCAGGTCAATACCATACCCCAATTACCATGCAAAACTTCTGCCACAAATCTGCTAAGGTCTCAAAAATTATGCTAACTCTACCAATAGTAAGGAAAACACAAGTGTCTATATGCTCATAAGAGTGATGATTTTTGTAAAAATCTGTTTTCATCTTAACATAAGACATGCCATTTTCCATTCCTTTCCCCCCAAAACACTGGAGTAGTTCCTATTCGAGTCTTGACCTTAACCTTAACCACTTAACCTGGTCTTTCATGATTGTCATAATATAAGTGCATGGAGAGATAACCACGACTATGGGTAAATTATTTTAAACTGGATTTTCTCAGGCCATTTCAAGGTCTCTCTCGAAATTGAGCTGAGCTGAGCTGAGACGCGACTTCGAGTCGATTGCAAGCAGTGGACGGTTCGATTTCGTGAGCAAAACAAAATTCAACGGCTGCGTTTCACTCGCCCGATCGGTAAACTTGCCTGGTCTGTGCAACAGAAATTCCATCGCCCCGAAAAGTTTCAGGAGCGGCCCACTGCCTGTGAGTACACCAGAGAAAAACAAAAGCTCATACCAAACAACAACAACAATTGTACTGTGGCCGAGTTGTCAACAATTCTTCGCGTGAAGATACCTGCGATCGGTCTTCATCTTGATTTTTCTAGTTCCTTACAAGTGATTTTTGCTTGAGTAGAAGTTGAATTTGTCGATTCTGGGTTTTGTGGGCCCCTTTCAACCATAACTTTCCTCGAAGTGTCGATACAGAGATCGAAAATATGGCTGACAGCAGATTGGACGTTTGACACTCGGTATAAGAAGGTGCGAAAGGAGTGCGATATATAAGCTGATCGCCGATTGGGCAGAAAAAAATTCCTTGCCAGAAAATTTCCGCCCAATCACGAAGCTGGATTTCAATAGGTTCTGGAACTAGTCCGATAAAGGTTGGATAAAGAAATGTTCCCACGGGCTCTCCTGTCCGTCTTGTAAACTTTCGCTCGTGAATCTTCGTCCCAATCCGACTCTCTGCCTCTGGGTCTCCGAGGATGGTAATTTTCCCAATGTAGACCGTGTGATCTTCCCAAGGGATTTGCCTTTTATCTTTTCATAAACTATGCGTACATATGCACGTGAATAAGGCGAAATTTCAAAGAAACAGTCTCTAGGGTAACATCACATGACCTACATTGGGAAAACAAAACATACAAGCTAAAAAGGTCTATTATCGATCCAAATTGCCTCGATGAGTTTAAGAAGAATTACGAACTGGCCGGAGAAAAGAGCTTTCCTTCTCTTGAACGGAAACAAGCTCTAACCTTTAAACAACGCTACCATAAGAGTTTCTACCACAGCTTCCTTAACATGTTCAGTCCTTCCTTGTTACTTCGTGCAATCGTGGACAAAATAAACCATATGACAAATTTTAAAATGTTCTCTTTAAACTAATCATTTGAAAAAACGCGAAAAAAAGTTAACAAATCGAATGCGGTTTAGCGTTATCTGTTCAAAGTGGTCAAGACGTTGTGGACTCACGAGGTGCAGCCGAGTTATTCTACCACAAATTTTGACCACTGTGACAAATATCGTTTTCGATAAGAGTACAGACAACGCTAAACCACAATCCATTTGTTTGTTTGTTTCTTTGTTTTTTTTACCCCAATATCAGGCCGTCAAAAATAATTGAAAAGGCATTGCGGGACAGGTTGACGCGAGCAGAGTTGTCTAGACTCTTATCGACAACAGCAAATTAGCCAATCAGAATGCGAGATTACTAGCAATTGTGGTAAAAACGCTTTCCTTGTTAAAACAGCTTTTGCATGTTCTCGTATCCCAAAAACAACTTTGAAGCTTAGAAAGCATTTTTGGTGTAGTAGTATCTCGACAATGTAAGAGTATGAGAGCCAAAGCACATGGATGTTTAATTCGTGCATAAATGTTTCTCTTGTTTCCGCCAACATACCGTAAAATCCCACGTTAAAGCTCCCCCTCCCCCCCCCCCCCCGGATATAAGACCATCTATTTGCTAACAAAGTGACGCAATCCCCATCCGTTTCCAAGCGTCCCGTCCACGGTGGTTCGTTTTCTTCTCCAAGTAGAGCGATTAGACTGGGTACCAGTATTTCCAACATGGCGCCGCTAAAAGGACCGAAGTTTCGATTTGGGATCCCAGTGAGTGCTGAAGAAGTGGTAAGACCTGCTTTTTATGACTTGCTTGTACTTCACCAATAAGTCAAATGATAGGCAACACAATGATATCGAGACAGAGCAACAAATCCCTTTCGTGTGTCAGATTTTACGCTTAATTTAACAAGCCACTACTGATCAATAGCAAAGGCGGGCTTTAGGCCCGTTTCAAACGTCGTGCTACTGCCGTGCTTAGCTGGCTCGACTGTCGCACGACTCCAGTACGACTTGGTTTTAGACGTCGAATTTAATTCCGTCTAATAAATAGTTGTTGCCCAATCTTGTACCCAGAATCATCGCGTGCCGTACACAATCAAAACACTGAGCAGCCGTTGTACGAAGTAAATCCAAAATGTTAATTGATGAATTGAGTTCGACACGGCAACAGCACCACGTTTGAAACCAAATCGTGCTACACGATAGTAGCACGACTCGGTTTCAAACGTCGTGCTTAAGTCGAATTTAATTCAATTAATTGAGTTCGATGCGGCAGTAGCACGACATTTGAAACGGGCCCGAGAAGCTCATGTTAAGCTTTTTTGTCAGTTGGCTCGGTTTCTTTTGTTCTTTACAGGGGAATATATTACATAACCCCTCATTGATCATTATTCACTCTCTGAAAAGACAGTGATAAATTCGGACCTTACATACAATACTAGCGCTTTGCCACGTGTGGTTGTGATTTAATATTTAGCAAATTTCTACTCCTTTGGTTTTTATTTCATATTAAACACGACTTTACAATTTGTAAAAGAAAACTGGCCTTCCTGGCCTTCGATTTTAAACAGTCTTTTTCAGGAGAGGACTCCAAGCGAACTTTCAACACGCAACGGTAAAGCCCATGAACTCGAATTGTTGTGGAAACAAAACAAGTCTGAAACAGCTTCGCCTGCATATAACTGCGACCCACCTGCTTCCAAACGGGGAACATCATCTTGTAGTAAAGCAGTAAACCTGTAAGGACACTCGAATCCAAAGACCCTTGGAAGCTGTCTTGGGTTAAGAAGACTTCATCTTCACTATCGTTCATCGTTGTTTATAATGCGAGCCGAGAGCTCACTTTTCCTAAAATTTAACAGCAGCCGTTCAACCACGTGTAGTGTACTGAATGCACCGTTTATGCAAAAGTCAGGAGCACCCAACGACAAGTTTCGGTAAATATCTGTTCGGTAGAGGCTAGTTCGCCTTGGGCTTTCGGCGTCGATTAAAGAGTGCACTCGGATTTTCGTAACTAAAACGTGGCCTAAAAGATTCGCATTGGGGAAATCATAACCCCAGAGGTTTTCGGAGAGGTCGTAATTGCTGTTTTTGGCAGTCAAAAACGTCAGCTAGCATTTTCGGAAAGAAAATTGTTCCTTTGAAAGGTCGTGGAAAGCTCATTTCAGCTTCCATTTTCTCAAAGGGAGATTTTGTTCCCTAACATTTTCGGGCAATTAAAACTTCAGCTAGGGAATCCGAACAGATGAAATTCTTCTAGCTAATGAAAACATCACTTTAAACAGACTTCAAACGCCATAAGGTATTTAAAAATGCCATTCTACAGCTTTTGTTTGATTTGGCTCGTCGGGTGCCCCTGAAAAGTAACAAACATGTTTGCCACGCATACCAGCAGACAAAAGAAAACATTTTTACATATTGTTGTGTAAATAGTACAGAACTAAATTCAATTTAGTTCTGTACTAGAACTAAATTCAATTTAGTTCTGTACTATTTACACAACAATATGTAAAAATGTTTTCTTTTGTCTGCTGGTATGCGTGGAAAACATGTTTGTTACTTTTCAGGGGCACCAGATTGAGTCAATCCCACTGTGTACCAGAAAACAAAACACGTTGTCTACACATTGTTGTAAAAAATTCAGAAAACCACAAGTCAGAAAAACATGTGCGTTTATGGTCGAAATCTCACAATCTGCCATTAAAAATAAATTTAAAATAAAACTCGACCAAGTAGAAAATATGTTTTTCGTTATTTAATGGCCGTTTGTCCCTTGGGGGTATGTGACATATTCACCTGGCACCGCCCCTCGGGCTGTGCCTCCGGGCGGTACCAGGTGAATATATCATATACCCCCTCGTTCCAGGTAAATAACCCTCACTTATATACCTTTTCATAATTCTGAATGTTTGTTAAGCGGCACGGTATGCATTGCTGCTAAACCAACCACGACAAAAGTAATTCAACTGACTGTTTATAACCTGTGTAAACAGCGGAAAATCAAATGCTAACAATGTCGTAGAAGAATTGTAAGTTATCAATTCGAGTGGAATGTTTTATTGAGAAAATAAGCCCTGGTTTGCCGAAGGCAGTCACTGTGTATGCTTTCGTGGCCCACGTATCGAGGTACATACCTTATCGTATCGTGGGGAAATAAATCAAGGCATCGCTAAATATGTTCAGTAATGTGCTCAAATCATGATGTTAGTTGGTAACACGTTCTTTCCAAGATGTTATTCTTAAATGTGAAAACAATCAGAATTGAAAGTTAAACAGGATTGTACGCAGATACAAAATTAAACGTTTTTATTGTAAACAATGCGAATTTTCAAAATGAAAATGTTGTCATGCAATATTGGTTATATTATTCGCTCGATGGGCCCTTTGCAGCTGGTCAGTCACGTGGTATAAAAACGCCATGCTGGAGAGCAAGCAATGCACTGGGACAAGACAAACAAAGAAAATTACCATTTTAAATGATGTGTCCCTGTGCGTTGCTTGCTCTCTAGCATGGCGTTTTTGTACCACGTGACTGAGCAGCTGCAAAGGGCCCATTGCACCCTTAGTAGGTGAAGAAAGTTCCATCATCTGTCTACAAACGATCATCTGCATTTTATAACTTTCCCCTCCCTTTCCTTTGCTTTCTACTTTTTAATTATATGGAAGCGAGGTGGAAGAAACTATAAATTTGGCCTATTTTTCTTTTCTTTTCCAAGTTCTGTTGTTGTGGTTATCTGATAAAAATAGAATTCTGTTGCAATCGCTTAGAATTTAAAGAGCCTGTATTCATTTACTACGTTTGACAGTTGTTAAACTTGGCACTTTTACTCAATTTTATGAACACGGTTTTCGCACCCAACTTTGTCATAACCGAATTCATTTCATTTCTCCAAACTTCAGAGGTTACAAAGAAAGGTGCCTCCAAAGACCTACACCTGCAACAAGTGTGGTAAGATTTTTATGCAGTTGCCTCACCTTGTGCGTCATGACCGAATCCACACGGGAGAAAAACCGTTTAAGTGCCTCAAGTGTGGCAAGTGTTTTAGGCAAGTAGAACATCTACGTCGACATAACAGGATACATACTGGGGAAAAGCCATTTAGATGCACTCACTGTGGCAAGGGTTTCAGTCAATCGAGTCATCTTAACCTTCATTGTACTACTCACACGGGAGAGAGGCCTTACAAGTGTAATAATTGTGACAAGTCGTTTACCCGGCCAGTCGATCTTCGAACACATGAAAGGATACATTCAGGAGAGAAGCCTTATAAATGCAGTCATTGTGACAAGACCTTTAGTCGGCAAGGAGGTCTTCGGGAACACAACAAAACGCACACCGGAGTGAAACCCTTTAAATGCCAGCACTGTGATAGCTGTTTCGGCCGCGTAGGGGAGCTTCGAGAACATAACAAGATGCACAATGGAGAAAAACCATATTATAGGACAAGCCTCGTGATAAGTGTTCTGGAGGAAAATGCAACGCAAAAAATTGCTTGCGACTGATAAGCTTCTTTGGGCAATCTTTGTGATGTGTTTGAGTTAGTTGGTGCACATGAATTATTGGCACTTTTTTCTTCAAGTTGAAACGCTTCAACATAATGTTTAGGCTTGTCCTTTCCCATTCGTCGCTTTGTCTAACTTATTCTCACTGAAAGAAGACAACTCAACGATCATCATGCCCACATCGTTTTCTTTTCCTTCCATTCGTATCCTGGCAGTTTTTTCTTCTTTGTTTGAGTAGAAGTCATCTTCAATTTGGAAAAGGAGACAACTTGTACTTTAGGTTGGTTTAATTAATTTTGATAGAAAGAAGCTGTAACTTGTGCAAGTCGCGCTCGTTTAATGTATTCTGTTTTATGTGAATTTCGCAGATGTATTCGCAATCAAACCAGTATGAGATGAAAACGTTATGCTCACAAAACTGACATAGAGTCAAAATGAAACAATCATTCTGTGTTTCCACGCATCTACTATTATAATCCCAGTATCTTCCCTCTGTCTAAAGCACTGAATACCATGACAACTCCAATAATTTTCGTGCTTTTCCTGCTATATTTATTTCAATTTCACATATCAAATAATTATACTCTAATATCTGAATAGAATTAAATATAATTTGTTTTCTCAGTTCATCGCAGTATATCGCCGCACAAACCTCCCACAGAGGAAAGATTTGCTTGAAATTGGAAATTGAAATGCGGAATCCGCTATTCAGTGGCCATTATATAAAAGCTGCTTAAATCATAAATTGTTTTTTGCTCAAGAAGCGGCCGTTTTCCATTGACTCAGTGTTAAAACATCAGTCTCGCGGGTCCCCTGCGAACATAACACTTGAGTTCTATATTTTAAGTTATTTTGCGACAATTCAGGCCTATTTCATGACGTATTCAGTGAAGTCTGAAAGACCTGTGACGGGCAGAGATGATGGGCGCAGACCACCAAGTGACGCGGATACCTTTCCCATAGGGCTGGTGGGAATTGAGAAGTTCTCTGCCACCGCCTTAGTGCGCACGCGCTTGATCTGACGCAATCTCTCGAGCCAGTTACACCCGTAGGCGTCTGTAGGTCTCTTTTGGCTTTGATGAATAACAGATGCCATCTGAGAAGAAATCAGAAGTAAAATTAGAGTATACACAAAATTGACGCTCTGTTTCAGTTGGGAAATTAGATTGAGATCTTAGATCTGCCTAGTTGGAGACAACGTTCGCTTGACTACACGGAGATACGAAGACGAGTGATCCAGATATCAAAGAGGACTCGACGTTAAATGAGCCTTCTATTAATACTTCCTTCACTCTCGTAGACAAAAAGCCGTTAAGCGCAGTCGTCATTTATACGTTCTTCCGAAAGATAAAACAGAATGGAATAGAATGTACACACGACATGCGTTTTCACTTACATTAATATGTACGACCAGCTGGCGCACCAAACGAGGAAGGTTAACGTCGGAAATGACTCGTGGACCTGTGTCCGTCAGTAAATCCTTCAGCTCGTCCTTGAACCTCAGGCTCACCATGTTGGATGCATTGTCCAGCGGCTTAATCAGGACTTCAGCGAAATTGAACTGACCCTGAGAAAGGAAATAAAATACATTCTCATTCAGCGAAAGGAAGTATTAAAAGACGCCTTCCTTTGCTGTTGTTCGTTTTGCCTTTCAGTCTCCTGATGAAATTCTACCGTACGACCACTGAAAAGAAAGCTATGAGGCACTGCCATCCTATGGCACTGTTTATTATGCTGAACGAGGTGGTTCTAACGTTTCAATCTGTAGATGAAATTGCTAAGTTTGACGGACCATTAAAATTAAACTTTTTGACGCGTTACTTTTGCTAAGGTGCTTCTTAGTGTGCTGTGGACCATGACTCATTTATTATGAAGGAAGAGGAGGAGGAGAAATTGCTGAATCTCTCTTTTACCACACCTTAATTCTGCCAAACTTCACCGTCTGCTGAGAGTCATTGTAGACGATGGTAACAAAGTCGTTACCAATGTGCATCTTTTTGGAGTTGCAACCTGGATCGGACTCTCGGGTTGGCATCAGCGTGGCGACATGAAAAATAACTGAAAGAAAGAAAAACGATTGAATTTCCTCAACCAGTCTTGAAGCGAACAGAACTTGTGTTCGATGGGGAAAATATGAATGCCATAAAATTGGTTTTAGCTTTTTAATATGAGTCTGTGAGTTGACTAAATCATCGTCCGATTTGCCAAACAAGTCTTTTTAAAGCTAAGTAAATCTTATCTCATAACGAATATTCATTTGTGTTGACCGCTGTTTAGGCTGCGTCACGTTTACCTTGACAAATATCATCCTGCCAACTGTATGCAAATTCGCCGTCCTCGCCATTCCTGTCCAGTCCCCCAGTATAGATCTCAGCAGGAGGGCAGTCCCTCAGACGAACAAGAGTCCCCAGACCCGCAAGAAATGCCATGTAGCGGGATGACCCGTAAACATTGCGCAATATCGCAGCTTCATTGTCATGTTGCCCAAGTCCAACATAGATGACGCCAATCTTGTGTGTATCGTAGGGTGGAATGCGGTCCAGGCACTTGATAGCTCGTTCAATCACCTTCACCCAATAAGGTAGAATAAAATCAACCACACGCTAGCTTTATTGTTTCTTAAAAAAACTCATTAATAATTCATGAAGGAAATACAAAAAAAGTTAATTTTTAATGAGTGTCTTTATAACTGATAAAGACACGGCTAAATTTTACATCCGATTTCAAAGCCAGAATAACCCAAAATCTAAATTTCACTGTAAGAATGGATAGATGTACAGTAAAGCTTTTTAAGCCGTTCAGCAAATTCGCAATTCGTGTTTTATCAAGTCCTAAAACACTTGGCTGCGCCTCGTGTTTTAAACTTGATTTAAAAAGCTCATTAAGCCATTCAATAAATTCACAATTCGTGTTTTATCAAGTCCTAAAACACTCGGCTGCGCCTCGTGTTTTAAACTTGATAAAACACTCCCGCTCCTTTATTAAACATTACAAAACACTACTGCTCATTTAATAAACATCATCATCATCATCATTTTATTCCAATAATTTCATATATAATTTAGAGAAATACACAACCCGCAAGTAGCAAAAAATAAAGTTACCTACCTACCTACCTAGCAAAGCTAATCGAGGCGGGTTGTGTAACTTACAATCAAATTCAGCAAAATAGATTATTAGGAATAAAGTAAATAAATAAATAAATAAAAAAATAAACAAATAAATAAGCAAATTCACAGATAGCTAACATTTAACATGAGTAGAGCAAAAGCTATAAGGAAGACATAGAACATAAGGAAGTAATAATAATAATAATAATGATAATAATAATAATTAAATAACAATATATAATTATAATAAGAACCTTCCCAGAATCCTTTGCAGCTGGAAAATCGTCAATCCCAAATAACTTGATCAGTTTGAGGGCAGCAAGACCCCCACGTTGTCTAGAAATAAGTCTTACCATAAACTAATTATTGTACAAGACTAAGGGCGATGACGTCATTGGTCACGTGACTTTGCTCACAAGTGCGTTTTTGCTCGCTGTGACGAAGTTATTTTGTTATTGAAAAAGCAGTCAACGTGGTTTGAAGCACAATGGTGTGAGCCATTTCGGACTGCCCGGGTACCGAACAAAATATAAATATTAAGGGAGGTATATACAATTTTCAAAAAGTGGGAGTCTGGGTACAAGTGCTATCTCGCGTTGCATTAAACGCGAGGAAACAAAAATTTGGATATTGGTAGATATTTTTATGAAATATACATTTTTGTCATTTTTAATGCTGTGACGTCATCGGTCACGTGACCAGAACGGACCGAAGTTTAATATTCGCTCTAAAAAGTTACTAGAACCTTTCTCCAAGAATATTTTTAAGCGAAGTTGTAGTTTAATAAATAGTGTTTTAAAAAATGGCCATGATTACTTTTTCCTAAAAAAGTGCGGCAGTAGAAAATCTAACTGAAAAGTTTGTCAGCTTCCTGCTCAACGACCATTTGAGGTAGGAATAAAAGAAAATTTTGCCTAAGGCTTGAGAGTATGCTCTTTAATGATGGCATTGTCAGTTTCTTCTAATTTCAATTGCTTTTGGCGAGGATCGATGTTTAAGATTTTTTTCAGAGGAGAGGGCCTGGAGGAAAGAACGAAAACGAGGCTATACTTTCGCGCGCTTTTTGTTCACTGCGACGCCGCGCCACAAACGGTTAGCTAGAAAAAAAAATTCCAAGGACTGGACAACGAACTGGACTTGCATTTTCTTTAAACGGAACTTTTGACGACTTTTTTAATTATTTTTTTTTTTTATGGATGCTGTCTGCTCAGGGACAATGTATACTTGAGAAGGTAAGTTGATACAGATAGTTGTTGCTGTTTGTTAAAAAACAAGAAAAAGCGCGTTTGTGGTACACTTAAATGCACTTCCCACCTAAAAAGTGTTGTTAATTCTTGAAATTATAAAACTTAAACTAGAAGTTGCAGCAATGCGAATGAAATCAAATTAATGCTAACATTAAATGAAACAATTTAAGTTGCTTAAGGCAGCCGATGCAAGCTCAGTATTTTTACTAAATACGATATTTGAAGGTTAAAAACGTATCTTAAACAGTGACGGAATAAATGATTACTTTATTTTCAACCGGAACTTAAAACGTTACCTTCATTCGCACAGACCTCAAAACTTTATTTTATACTGTCCATGAACTAAATTCCCTATTACAATTATAACAAAGTGTACAATAAAGCCATTATTCAAAGTATTGGCCTAAGAAAAATAGTTGCGCATAAACATATACTGGAACAGTTCGTGCTTTCAAATGGATTACCCTAATGAATTACACGATTCCGACACATAAGTTTAATTTGAGTGGCGAAACATTTTGTTGTATCTGAAAAATTACTGTACTACAAAAAACGTTTTCACAGAGGTTGTAATGCATGGGGGTTCACATAATTTAATTCAATTTTATAAAGCTAAAAATTGTATGTCAAAGATTCAGCAGAAACAGAGAAAAATTTTAAAATCACGGCTGTTTGTGCGAGTTCGTGTACGTGCGCGCTAAACGCGGAAAGTACCTAAGCTTAATAACACTGAAGACGTCAAGTACTTAAGTTTATGTCAAAACCGACCAAGAACCAGTCGAAAAAAAAACAAAGAAAGATTAGCAAATGATTGTTTTAATAGATTTGGCAGTTTTACAAAGTGTTACGCTTCTGGTTTGTGGCACCTATTTACAATGGTAGTCTGAGGAAAAACATTTTTACAACAATGTTTAAATTATAAGCTTAAGCTTACGGTAAATTTCATTTGAATCTATTTTTTAAATCGAGGGGAAATTAAAATGTAATTTGCTATAAGAATGGGTCCAACACAGAAATCCTGAAAACCTTCTTCACAAACAAACTGACGATAAACTTGAAAACCAATTTTGAGAGTAGGCTTAACTTCTTGCCGAGCCATACAAACGTTGGGCACATAAACAAAGACAACGCTTATCTGGCTTATCGGTTGACCGTAAGTTTTTTGAAGAAAACGACTAAATAAAAGGGCAACGGTAAATACCTTCTCCAATCGTCGAAAAGGCTACATCGGCCACTGCGTAAATCGCACATCCTTCGTCTTTAGTCATGCTCAAAGCACAGCGGGAAAATTTATGTGTTGTCGAATGCAGTCGCGGCGCGAATACAATCCCTTTCACAACGCTTTAGATACATCCAAAAAGCCGTCCATCAAGCCTTGATATAATTCTTCCAGAGTGGCCAGTTAAAAATATTTTCACAGTCTAACACATCTTCAGGTGACCTAGCTAGTCGAAGTGGCGGAACGAGAGAATCGAACGAGGTATCGCACAGCGTTCATGTGCTCGTTAATCCACTGACTTGGTCTAAGGTTTTATGAGACAGGATGAA
>JAEMWC010000033.1:885000-912500 GCA_016490735.1 Pachyseris speciosa | reverse complement strand
TTAGGCCCCTAGCAATATAATACATGCTAATATGCCACAGATTATTAGGTACAGGTGTTGTGAGACGGGACCTACAGTTTATCGTCCTTATCCGAGATGACTGGAAAGTCTGACCGTTTGCAGACGGATGTATTTACAAAAGTTTACGTTCTTAAATCCCATACCGGCATACTCGTCGTGGTCTTCAACATTCAGCGAATGCACACTCTCTTCATCACTTGCAAGCTAAGTGGAATGCAAAATATCCCCGTGAGTTTTGAAAGTTAAAAACAAAACCAAAAAGACTGGTACCCGGTTGTTCGAAACCCGTTTAACGCTAACAGGATTAGGAGTTAACGGAAGTGTTCATCTCGCTCGTTGAGACTAGGGTTTGTAACTGAAATTTTACGTAAAGTTAAAAAGTCATCATTGACTGTGCCAAGGACTCTGATCTAATGGAGCCATTTTTCGATTGTATGAAATCTGGGCGAGATTATTGAGAAAAAGTGCTGAAATATAGTTTATACATAAACAAGGCATTTAACCAGACTGCCTCCCTAAAGACATCTTTCTTGAGTTTGTATTGCAGAGATCGTAGGAGACTCAGAAGGAGGACTCTACAACTCCCTTTGAAAATTAATTGCCTTCATGTTTGGCCGACCCTAGGCTTGAGGAACCGAATAAGCAGCGGCGATCGAGCCTGGAGCAACTCAGGAACAACGATGTGTCCCTTTGAAAGATTTATGTGATACAAGCCGGCACTGGCTGCTCATTGTCCTCTTTTTTTCCTTCTCATTGGGAGCAGCAAATGTACAATTCACGTAAGGCCACAAACAGGACTCATTTGTTTCCTTGTAGGTAATTAAGCTTCCGCTTGCTGAAGGTTCCGAGTGCAGAGCTCGCGTAAATAGCTTTAATAATCCTTGGGTTGAGAGGCTACCGTACTCAGCCTCATACAAATACGCCTACTAATGTATTGACATATAATAAAAATACATAACACTTGGATACAATCAATTGGCCAAGGCTGTGAATAACTAGAAAGAGTCTTCCATATCATATCACTGACTCTCTTCCTTATAAGATATCTCTGAAATGTAACTAGCTCTGAGGAAATCCTTTGGTATGTCCATATCCGTATGCCGTATTCCCTATATTCAAAGGATTTGCTCAATAATAAGAAAATCCAATCGCATTCAAATGTAAATTTCGCCCCAGTCTTACCCGGTACATCTCGGATGACGATAGATACTTAGTCTGCGTTCTCTTCTTTGGGTCCCATTGACTCTCCCCTGGCAGCGAGGAGACTGGAAAATGTTCAGCAGGTGACACTCCCAGTTCAGGCTAAGATGAGGAAATCAGCGATCAGTGGTGTTTGACTCGCTCAAAATGCTACAAAACGTTTAAGGTGGAAAATGCTTGATTTGATTTATTTATAGTTGATTTGATTTAGTCTCCCCAATTAGTAGAGCATCTGTGCTCGGCTAGATACATTTGAGACTTAAATAAAGTGATTATTATTATTATTTATTATTAAATGCTGAGCGATCGCGTGGAAAGGTAAAGGAAATAAACAACAATAGAGATTAGATGGCACTGCAGGGACATAAACTAAAAGCGAACAACAAAAAGACGATAGTGAAGAGGGTGATGGGAATAAATGGAACATGAATGTACTTAAGACCATGATCAGTCATATTTTATCGCTACAAAAGGCCCACGAATCCAAAGTGTGCACATTGTAACAAAGATTGCGTGATTTCGTCATATATCTTTTCTACGTAAAACCAGACGCTGGTATTTTACAATTTTTGAATTAGAAACATTACGTAACTACGCTGCGCAGGATTTTCAATCTTTATCTTTTCTACGTACCTTATTTAGAAGCACATTAGAAATGCACGGGGATAGGTAGCCCAGATTGACAGAGCAATAATATACGGTATATGAGCAATTTACTTCTTAAAATAGAGGACGTATCCTAACGAAATGCTAGCGTAATTATTGTAGACTGTTGGCATTATTATAACTATCTATCCTTAAGAGTAAAGCAGAAAAAAAGTTAACTTTCCAGGCGATACACACAAACACTCGAATTTTCACCAACACAACTTTAATTTTGAGTTGTTATGCCTAAAAAATCTGAACGAAAATACAATCGTATCAACATTTCAAAGCCTATTATTCGAGATCCCCGTAATTAAGTCTTACAAATTGTAGCTCATGGTAGCTCGAGAAAGTTTTACACACAGCGAGACGAAAGCACGCGCGAGGCATGCTGGGATTCAGTAAAGACAATAAGGATTGCAGCAGACTTCGGAAAGAACGATTGTCGAGGATTGGCCGCAACGTACACGAAGAGAGAAAGTGCCAAGGAGAGCTAGGGAATCAATGGTTGATTCAGAGAACTGGACTGTTTAGTAGCTACAAGCTGCCCAACTACATTATTCTTACCTTCTCAAAGTGCAGCCCTTGACTGTTCTGATCCTGCGCGTTTCCTATAAAATTCACGAAATTCGAATATAAACAAATGAAAACTATTCCCAACAATCAAACACCAGAATTGAAGTCTTTCATCATTACGATTCAGGTGTTTAGTGACGGAGTGTGAAATCAGATTTGCAAAAGCGATCGTTTGTAACAACAGCGTTGTAGAGAAAGGAGCTGAGAATCAACAAGCTGTTGTAAAAACTGGAGTATTAAAGCGGTTGTCTAAGCTGCTGTTTTGAGCTCCCCGACACATTTGCGAGAGTTGGTATAAAAAGGAAAAAGGCCAATGGAAAATATACTCTTTTTGATAAACGGACGACAGGTGTTTCATAGTTCTTTCCTTTAGCTGGTCAAAACGTCACCAGCAGCAATCATTTTAGAAATACCCTCGTGCAAGCTAACGATCAGTTAAGAAAAACCTCAGATAATTTAAGCAGGTAAAAAAGTGACTCAGTTACTGGCTTCGCTACTAGAAACAAATCTCCTCTCTTAGGCTGTCTCCACACAAGCAATTTGTCTTTGACAAATTTCCTTGTTTAAAAACAGGCAAAACAGTTGATCAACTGGGACAGCTTGTAAAGAAAAAATGTATTGGTGGTGTAAACGAAAAGCATGTGTTTTGGACTAATTTTTAAAACAAGTATCATCTTCACCCATGTACGACTTCGACGATTATAAATGACTGTGCTGCGATCCTCAAGGATGACTGGTCAAATAAGCTTAGCACTCCTTAACATAGACAAAGATAACTTATCGAGGAAATACAGTCAGGGAAACTTGTTCAATGTGTGAAAATTGGCATGAATCTCGCGAAGGAAGAATTGTTGATGCATGGTATTACCTTCAGTGGGGGTAGTTTCTGGGCTCCCTAGTACGTCTGAGGACTCCGATTCTCTCATCTGAAATGAAAGGAACGTTCAATGGACCAGGAAATATTACGAAGGAAACATGTGTAGCCCATTACAGTTATGGTAAAAGTACACACCTCGAAGATAATTACATTATAAGCGTAACACGTTTTACTTCCCGCAAGCACACGGCATTACAAAACGTAATTGCCAAGGGTCCTGAATTGCCTTAGGTAACAGACAGGTGACAACTTTAGGATCCTTAGGATACCTGTGGAATCAACAGATCATGACGAAACACGCGATGTCAAGGTGTTTGTAACAGCACACGACAGCTAGGGACGGCTCGGGAGTTTGGCAACCACTCCTCACACTATCGAGCTTAAATAAATTGATTTGATTTTGATTTGATAAGGGGAAAGAGTATAAATACAAGTAACCACTATACCTCGTTCAGTAGCGAACACAGCAAAAACCTTTGGGTTAAATTCAACGTTACATTTTTAATAACCTTCGATTCCAAATTTTTCTTGTTCCCTTGCCATTTCTTAAAACTCCCCCACTGTATTAAAAATTATGAAAACAAAAATGGTTTTCGCATTTGGAGGGGACGGGCATTTTGTATAATTGAACCGCGCAATGCAAAAGTAAAAGTGCATAACAATACTGAAAACGAGGAATTCAACCATAATGTCCCCTTAAAGATGATTTCTGTGTTGACGGTATAAAAGCAATCACTTTAGAAGCCGCCGATCAGAACATTTCAAACTCACCGTAAAGAAACTTGGGTTTTTTCTGGGGCTCCTGCTAAGAAGCCGGACCCTTCCTTCGTAGGGCTCAGAATCCATGGACCCCGCTGGAGTACTCAGAGGAGAGTCCGTGCTTCCGGTTGGTGTGTAGATGAGGATTGGGTCCAACTGAGGTGGCTCCAGGCCTTTCTCAGCCTCAGTGCTAACTAGCTGCCAGTCAGAACCAGAGGAACCTGATGCTAACATAGGAAAAAATAATAGTACGTTAAAGGAGCTCGGTCACGATATTTTGAGTCCTTATTGGAGATAAAAAAAAATACATTAATTTAAATAATGGGAAACAGTGAAATAACAATTTGTCAGGGAAGATGAGCACCAAAGAGAGAAGAATAAATGCAAATATGGCGAGGATGGTGAAGGATGGAGAAGATTGAAACGGTTTACAAATGACCAAATTGAGACTAAACTTTTCAAGTTTAGGTTCCATGAGGCTTGAAGCTTAAAGGGAACCTCCACTCTTACAACAAATTCACGCTAAATTGTTGGAAATAATTACTAGCTTCCAAATTTTGTTTTGAAACGTGGATATAACATTTAAGTGTACAAAAAAATCGATATCATTATCGCCTATTTTCGCTTTCAAATTTTCTGGACGCGGCCATTTTGGATTTGATGACGTGTAATGGTTGCATCTATTGTCAGGAAGCAAATGAAGCAGAAAATCCTTTGTGATGATATTCAATTTTTGTACGCTTAAATGTTATATCCACGTTTTAAAACAAAATTTGAAATCTAGTAATTATTGCCTACAATTTAGTGTCAACTTGTTGTAAGAGTGGAGGTTCCCTTAAAAAAAAATGGTAATGCAGACATGTGTATGAGCGAGTGAGAAGAGTAAAACAATCTGGTACGAGAGGGCCAATAGAATAGACATGCTTTCCAAACTTTCAGCCAGCATAAGCGAAGGAAGGACGATAAATTTCGCTCCAGTAAACAAGCAAATGCACCCATCTTCAAACTCAGCTCCAAAACCGCAGAATGCCGCCAAAAACCGAGTGAAAAGCGGACTCAAGTGTCGAGTTCTGTAGAAGAAAACCACCCTCATGTGGGCGTGGACGATGCCATCTTGAAAGATATGCCGATGAAGTTAGAAAAGCTGGATGTGTTTGACGAATTAACGAGCGCTTAACTTGGATGGCGAGTGATATAAGAACCATCAAAGGAAATGTTCCTGCATCGGAAAAAAGGCTTAAACTCTGAGGTGGCAGAAATGAAAAAAAAAAAACATGGAGAGGAAAGCGGAGAGGGAGTATTTTGATGAGTGGAAGACTCACGCAACAGGTCTTGGAGGAGCACCCTCGCAGAAGGACAGGATTGTGTATCCCCCCCCCGTACCAAAAAAAATTTAGCTTGGGGAGGCTCAGTCGAGGAAAAAGAACGGGCTCACTGGACACCCGCCATAAAACCATCAAGCAACAACAAGAAACAATCAATACCAAGTCATGCGACGTTCTTACGATACTCTTACAAGATTAAGATCCTCTCAAACGACGCCCCAAGACTAAAAGATAACCCCTTCCGCAGAAATTGGTATTGGGGCTAACTTCGAGAAGAAGAACACACAAGAACGTCGGAAAAAAAAAAGTCGAAAGGCGCTCGATCCCGGTGTTAAAAAACACCAGCACGAGAGGCTAGGGCGAGAAAGCAACAACAGCGGAAATGTATCGTGCAGTTCCCATAATTCCTGAACAAATGGATATTGTGTGATCTAGCGATTTTCAATGATTGGGGCAAAGCCCAAATTAAAGCTGCTTTGGGCGGCAACCACAACAACAAAAAAAGCAATGAATCAATCAAAATTCGATGCAGATGCGTGTAACTAGCGCCAATCTCGAGAAAATGCGTACGGGTTTGTCATAAATAGTTTGGTCCTTGTCTCTCACTGGTTGAGAAGTTGGCGCGACTTCTGATGGCCGACCAGAGAATGAATAGAAGCAAAGCCAAAGCAAAATCGAATTACCCTACACACCCAGTCTAAGGGGAACTAACCTGTGTCTGAGGGTTTGGGTGCCCTGACCACATCGACAATAACCGATCCACTCTCTGTGCTTGTGCTCAGGATCTCGGCATGTTTTTCACTGGAAGATAAAACTATCACAAGAAGAGCCTTATTAACATTTAAGTAAACAAATTCAACAGACTTTACAAGAAATAAGGCCTGCGCTGTTTTCCCAAACGCAGACCGGTAAATAAATAAGGGCGATAGCCTCACATTCACACTGTTGCGGACGAGATGAGCGGTCGTCAAAGAATACTAGGGAATACTAACATTATTGACAGGGGTCTGAACACAACCTGAACTCTGTTTGCCGTTATCTGTTCTGTGAATTCATGCATTCGCTAAGGGAGCTGTAATTTATTCCTATTACCTTTGTGACCAGGGAGCCCAGGTTTTATATTAAAGTCTCTTGGTTTCTTCTGGGCTCCCTTGCCAGCTTACTATTATTGTATTTACTTTGTGACCAGGGAGCCCAGGTTTTATATTAAAGTCTCTTGGTTTCTTCTGGGCTCCCTTCCCAGCTTACTATTATTGTTTTTATTTTTTGTTTATTTTTTTTTTTGCCTAAATAAAAGAACTGAACTGAATTGAGCTCTGTTCCCCAAACCACCCCCCATCTGGGCGCGTGTGTCCAGGTTTGTTTTCATTTTGTTTTGGGGAGGAGAACGGAGGAAGGGCACTTGGCTAAAACAACAAGCGAGAGAGGTTAGCAGGAAACATTGCATAAAAATAAAGATAAACTAACTCACATTCCCCAATTTGAGGGTCATCCACAACAGCCATACTGATGTCACTATCCAAGCACGTACACTTCTCCCGGTTTTGAATGCGCATGATCCAGGACAGGTTACCACTGGGTCGCCGGATAAAAATCTCTGCCCAGCCATGGCAGACACATTGGCAATTCTGTGGACTACCACCAACAAGAGGCTCGCTGCTTCTCCGCTCAGAGGCGATGCTACTTCGAGCTTCTGACGTCGATTTAAGTTTTGCAGTATCAACCGAGTGAGACTTATGAAGGACTGTTTTTTCCAGACTCGTAAATTTGATTTCAGGCTTTGAAGATACATCACCGCTTGACTGACAAATTCCGGAGGTCTGGGTACCAATCACATGATCAGTCACGCTGCCGTGTGTGCGGTCGCTGGAACTCTGGGAAGGAAGTGCCCCTGTCGAGTCGTCCGCTGCAGTGGCTCTTTGCCTCAGGGTTTTTTCTCCTTTACCTTTTTCTTTAAGTGCAAAGTTCGCTTTTCTCTCTCGCAGTGCGGTGCAATTGTCACACACTCCATCCAGGCCAATGTATGTGCCAGATGTGGTTATTGTCACGATGGTGTTACTGATCATCCAAGTGCGGGAGTGACCGTTAGCCAGCATGAACTCTACAGCCTTAGTCCTGGGGAAAAAATAACAATAATAACTGTCTGTGCTAATCGTCCTCGGTAAGTACGGCAAGGACGCAGCTCAACAAGGTCGAACCGAAAGCATATACAAGGCGCCTCTGGCAGCCGCTATACGGTCCATGTAAGACATGTGGTTTGCACGTAACTACTTAGGATGGTCTGTCTGACGCGTTTGACTGGCTACCTTAGTTGGTTCTTGTTGCTGCTGCTGCTACTTTTGTTGCAAAAATTATTTCAGTTGCACAGCGTATATTTCTAGATATTAAAGTTTTAACAATTCTGAAAACCAGAACGCTCAAAACAATATTAGGAAAAACGTTTGACTAGTTTTTACAAAAAAAATGTCCAACAGAAAATCAATAATTTGAACGGCTATCCTTTTGGGAATTTAGAGAACGTTCCACTGACCCAATTTCTTAAGAATACCTTTAAAGGTGGTATATGACGTTAGCCTATTGAATCCTATTGTATATGACAAAATTGCCTTGAAAAATTCACGTTAGTCTTGAAAACATGAGAGAGATTTCTGGAAAGAATTTCGTTTACATGTTCCGACTCTATGCATCAAAATAACGTTTGGGATGTGTACGAGTAACGACAGTAATAAGCTACACTAGACGTCTTGCACGTGGAACCTTGGAGTCACGGCTTGAGTTGGGTTTACCCTGGGTTATGATCGACTCTCCGTTTGGGGTTAGACGCTTGTAAATTAGGCCCCGTTCACATTAATGCGTTTTCGAAAAACTCCGTTTACTGTTTCTTGAAACGCATAAAAATATTAATTTTACGTCCACACTCGCGATTTCATAGCGATTTCGACCGTCCACACTAAACCACCTAAACGGATAATCGATCATTGACGAACTTTTCTCAACACCGCGCTTGTGACGGGCATTACCCAAGGGAAAGGTAAACGTTGACCTGCTTTAACGGGAAACTTCCGGCCTTGTAAACATGGAAGACCTGAATTATGAATTTCTCTTTGGCTCAATTTCGATAATTGCCACGGCGTTTCTCATTAACCTCAATTATGATTAAGTTTAGCGATTCAGCGCTTCGTTTCAAAAAGGAAACGAAGACGTCGACTTCAGTGACACCGCTTTCTCAAGTCCTTGCAGCTATCCGTTTACATTTCAGACGTCAACTTCCCGCTTGCCAGGAAAGGCGTGCTTGGGAATTTCCACGTCCACAAAAGTGGTTGCAAAAGGTTTTAAACGATAGAGATATTGTGGATTGACCACTGGACAAAGAGAACTTTAGAGTGTCTCGAAGTAATGTAGAGGTACTCACAGCATTGCGCGAAATCCAGCCATGTTGTTTACACGTATCACATAGCACGTGGTTTGCTTGCGTTTGGTAATCTTACTATTGGTTGAACCGCTTTGGGGTCTTGTTAACCATAAGACTTACAGCTGGAACTGTCACGGGCAATTCTTTTGACTGTTCTTTATGACGTATACATGGCAATTTCCCTGAGGCAATTTCACTTTGGACAGATCGGTCACAACAAAAAATTTGCTTCCCGTGGGAAAAAGCAATTTACCCAAGAGGAAAGTGACTAGTGTAACCGCAGCTTATACACTGCGCAAGCAGAACGATCAATAAGCAATTTTCACAGAAGATATGAACGTATTGGTAATGTTGCATATAGTATTTCAACATATAATCATTTTCTTCGACCCGAAGAACTTAATAAAAACATGCCCACGATTTGTCCACTCGCTTACGATTGCATCATATACCATGGAACTGAACGGGGCCAATGCCATTTTCCCATGCACTGAAACATGAAACCGTTCCTTTAGTAGACGGAAAGCTGCGCAAATTTTCCACTACTCACCTATTCGGCTGAGACATACATGGAGCAAACGTGTATCTGGCCATCATGTCCATACACACCTCGCTCATCTCAGAGTGCAGTTCACACGCTGCCTCAGTCTCCTTGTAGGTCACGGGCGAGATCGACCGGCGAACGGTTTGGGGAGAGGGCTGGCTGCTAATGCTGCCACTGCGAGATCTGGCTGCTGCTAAAGCGGGCTGTCTGGTCTGGAGTCATAACGCTCCGGGATTATAGCACTTGATTTGAGCCCCTACAACAACAAGGATATTAGAGTTTTCTTCAGGTCATGTCACGGCCAATCTTCTGTATCTGTTCATTGATAATATATGAAATAAAACTTTGCGAACAGAATGTTACAACTTCAAAGGATATATGTGGGAATGATTTTGCCACCAGATTCCACCGTTCAATGTTTAATCATATACTGTGCGAGACTGCATGGTGTAAGGCAATGGTTTTTTCAAATCAACTTTTCATTTTACCTTTCCCTATAAGGTCACTTTTTCGGTACTTTGCTTGCTTTAGTTTTGAAAGCGTGCGATGTGTAAAACTGTCAAATGTTTGTTGACTTGCAAAAGGGTGAATACATTGCCCCACTGACTCATTCAGACATATTGCCTTCCCTGACTTTCCACTAGCAATAGTACTTTCTCCATTAAAACACGTGGCGGATATCTGCACTGGCTACAATGCGCGAGTCACAAGTCCATTAAGCCCTCACTCCCTCCTCCCCTAGCTCCCCCTCCTCCTTTCCAATGTTGAGTTTCGATGGTCGTACAAAGGAATACTAGTCCATGGACTGCCCGAAATGTTTTCCTCGAGAAAGGCACTCAGAGTAGAGCAAGGGATAGACGCATGCAATTTCTAGTTAGCCAGTTTTCGCCCGAGTTTGACAAGTTTCCTAAGGTGTTATGACCTCCATTGTAGCCTCTCTCTCACCTTACTCACAAAACCCACAAATGCTTTGCGGTAAGCCACACGTGATCGCACAAACCACGCGGCAATCACGTGGTAGGCAAGGGTCACCGTGTACTGTGAATACCTGTGGAAACAAATATTTGGATCAATTAAAATGACTTGCGGTGATTTTAACAAACACATATAGCACTTTTCAGTTGAGTGTCGTAAAACCAACCGAGGCAATTACTCCAGCCAATCACAACAGACCTAAACAGCGCAATGAGCCAATCAGGATTCGAAGAAATTACACGTAACCGGCGCAAAGAGCGGGAAAATGCGCGCGTGCAAATTGCGATTGGTTATGGATTTGCTTCTCATTGTTTTGAGAAAGTGACGCGAGTTCCCCTGGCCAATCACAGAGCGAAGCAATGTAAGATAAACCAAAGCAAAGGCAATTTAGTTTCGACACTCAGTTGAAAAGCGCTCTATCCACGCATCTTCTTTCCCTATCATCGGGTGTACTAAGAACTTAAAACTGGTGCGCTTTCCAGTGGGCTTCATCAGCTCAATTTTACAGAGCGCTGCGTCCGGTCATCATAAAGGTCAAGGTGCACATCCCGTAAAGCCTGGCTGATTTTTCCTGTTGTGTTGCCATCTGCGTACGCTGACTAATTAAGTGAGTGCGAGGAACACTTCTTATTTCATAAATAAGATTCATTCAAGTATCATATATGAATGCAGAGACAACAGAGAATGTACTACTAACTTGAATGGATCCGTGTATGGCAGGCAAATGGCAAACACGCTTTTATACTGACTGTCTTGAAAACTGGCATACAAATGAGGCATATGAACCAGCCCTGCCAAAGAATTAAACTTAGTATGAGTTGCAATCATGTAAATCGCCTATAAGGTGACGGTCAGGTAAAGGCCTTTCAAGCAGTCTAAAGATGAACACGAACAAAGCATCACCTGAAAGGAACTCCAGCATTGGGGCTGCCATGGAAACGGTGGCGGAAATCTGGGTCAAGCGGACAAGGAGAGCCGGGAGAAGACTGGGAAAAAACAAAAAGGAACATGAAACACTGAGGGGGCACTTTCCTTTTGCATGGAAAAACCGGAAAGAACTTTCTGTTTAAGAGACTGGGTACTAATAAAAACAGCACCAAACCGCGCATTTAATTCATCAAGGAGCATGGAACTAGTGGGACACAGCAGATAGTACAGGATTTTTCGATAATTCCGGTAAAAACGAGAAAAGAGGAATATCTCGGAAAGGTTTCAGTGGAAAGCCTTTTCCATTCGATTTACCACCGGAACAACCGGTTTTTCCATGCAAAAGGAAAGCGCCCAGGGTCTTATGATAAGAAAGGTAACAGTGCATTCATTCAACTTCACTGAAACATATATTTTGTAAGGGATGAGATTGCGTTAACGGTAAGGAAAGGAAACTCACCTTTTCATGACCGGCTGCATTTCCATGGTGCACAAGGTTAGGGATGAAACACATAACACGGCACACTTGGTAACTAAACCGAGCTCTAAAGTCCTCACCAACTCAAACTACGAAAAAAACGGCAAACAATAGTGCTACTTTCTACGTAGACTCTACCGCTTTCAGCGAGAATAGTCTCTCCTGGGATATAACGTTTTCTATTCTTACTATTGTCACAGAACATTAGCCTGCATCGCAGACGTAATTTAACCCCGGTTAGTAACGTCTGCGAAGCAGAGCCGAATTCCTTGTTCAGGACTCCCAACGGAATCAATGACTCACTGGAAGGGCGTTTCGGACTTCGCTTCACCCTGATTGGCTGTTGCCAGTCGACGGGCCAATCATAGCGCCTACTCAAATTCTGGTACACAGAACAAGGAATTGGGCGCTGCTTCGCAGACGTTACTAACCGGGGTTAGATTACGTCTGTGACGCAGGCTACAAAACAAAACCATAGATACCTTTTCTTAATTAGGGGGATAATATTTTGACATCAAATTTAGATGCTGCAAATCAAGCTAAGTTCATAGAAAACGAAGGACAGACCTTGACAAGTCAGGGAGGATAATTACACGAAGATAAAACACTGTTGTTTGGTCAGACCTCAGGTTTTTAAAGGAGACCCACCTGTCTTCCTCTGTCCAAATTGGAGTGGTATGTAGCAAGAACTGTTAAGACCTGTACAACATAGAACGAGGTTAGGTTGGAAACCGAAGGGAAATCTCATCTTCAAAAGTAAGCAAATACTCACCGGAAATATCAGAGCTTGTAACCCTGCTCTACCAACACCATGTGGAACACGGCGGAGATCAATGATAAAAGAAGGCTCTGAAACCTGAACAACAACGAACAACAAAATGCCTCAAAGGTGCTAATGTTTTACAATGTAACCTGACTGAAGCAAAAAAAAGACGTCCAAAGGGTGGGTAACTGTTCGTCTATGCCTCTTCTAATCGTTGTTCTTTCACCGTAACTACGTCAAAAGCGTGTACGTGATCGCTTGCGTCTGTCGTACTGTTATAGAGAATGCAGTCAAAAATTGTTCTCTGTAACTTAAACAAAAATTAAAGAAAACAAAGTTTCAGCGCCATTCAAGTTTCTGTCCAAAGTTTAGCGCTGTAAAACATAAAATGCCATCAACGCAATCATGAAATAAGTTCTTGAATAACTTTTGCAGCTGCAAGCAAAAGGAGTTTAGAGAACAGTTTAGTCGCAAAGTACGTATCGCGTTACTGTAGCAACGAGAGATAAGCAGTGTAACATTAGATTACCATGTGGCAGAGCACTGACGTCATCGTATTCAATGCAGGATTGGCTGACAGTATTAGGCTCTTATTTTGGAGTACCTCAGGTAGCGCTGTTAACACATGTTCCAATACGGTCCAGTCCCACTCCTATAAGAAGTGCAAGTTCAAAAAGAACACAGGAATGCACGGATTAATCAAGGAAATGGCGCAGATTATGACTGTTCCGGCAAAAATATTATAAAATAGAATTGAATACATGGGCTGAGTTGAAATGAAATGAGATGACGTGAGAACATTAGTGTAAGTGAGATAAGATGAGATAAGATGACATGGCATAAGATGGGATGACATGACAATGGGATAGAATGAAATGGGACGAGATGGGATGACATGACATGACATGACATACAATGGGATAGGATATAGGATGGGATGCGGTGAAATGACATGACATAAGATTACATGACATGGTATAGGATGGAATGGGATGGGATCGCATAAAATGACATGACATGAGATGTGACGAGATGGGATGACATGACATGGCATCACAAGATGCGATGGGATGGGATGAGATGAGTTAGCATGGGGTAGGATGAAGTGACATGACATGACATGAGACTGAATGGGATAACATGTAAGGAGATACCGTGGCATGACATGACATAACATTACATGAGGTGAAATGAAATGAGTTAGTATGAGATAGGATGGGCTGAGATAGCATGAGGTGACATGACATGACAAGGCATATGCCATGACATGATATTGGATGGAATAACGTGCTAGGAAACAAGATGGCATAACATGACATGAGGTGAAATGAGATGAGTTAGTGTGGGTTAGGATGGGCTGGGATAGCATGAGGTTAATAGATGAGGTGACATTACATGACAGGACAAGGCAAAAGATGTCATGATATCACATGAGATAACATATGAGGAAATAAGATGGCATGACTTGAGATTACTGGACATGACATGAGGTGAAACTAGATGAGTTAGTACGGGATATGATGGGCTGGTCTAGATGAGGTGAGGTGACATCACTTACATATTGCAGACAGTTCAAAATCACTTCAAACACGTCCGAATAATGTATAACACCAAGATGTGGCGATGGCTTTGTGTCAGAATCACTGAAATAAGACAGGAAAAAATCGTTAAAAAATGAAATAGAAAGAAGAAATTTTTATCATGCTGAGGGCAAAGGACAAAAATATCTGAGCACCCGGCGAGACTGGAACTTGTGACATTCTGCCAAACCCATTTGACACGCGTCCTGTGTACTGATACGCTATTGACTATACGCCCGTCTCTCTCACTTCTCTACCAGGAAGCTAACAAAATTGTTCGGACACTTTTCGAGAAAGGGTTCTAGAGCACTATCCTAAACACGTTACACCACTGCTTTATTTGTCACGAATTTCAATTTCGCCTGACCGGAGAACACGAAGTATCTGTAGACACACAAACAGCACCACAACTCAAATAAATCACTAAGATGAGATACACCAGTCCATGTCACTTAGTTCTACATACGGCATCAAAAAAGCTAACGAGGACGACTGAAAGGTACTACGACAAAAGCTATTTTAACTGCTATTTCCTAGCTATACCGACCAGTTCCTGAATTTTAGTGGATTAGTAACGTTTAGATTACCATTGCTTGAAAGAAAAATTGTACGAGATATAGGTATTATCATCAAGACCTTTGGTACGAAGTAAAAAAAATATTACCTGTGCCAGCAGGTAAAATAGGGGCTAAACTTTACGGTGTTTTCCTCTTCACCGGACTCGCATATGCCGAGTCGTAGACTGGAGTCACATCGCAAGCTCAGGAAACATTCAAATGCCTTCAAGACGAAGTACTTGTTAGTTACTGCTATTAATTGTTCTTTGCTATGCTAAAGTAAATATTAGCATAGCATTATCATAAGCAGGTTGAACCATTCAGTGGTCTTATTCCGGTTAATTATGGTCATTCGCCACTTCCACATCTCCCATAATACACTTTGTTTGCCCTCCAAAATTTTGCATAACCATTGTTTTCGGTGTCTCTTGGGACTTACAATCGTCCCGAGAGAATTGAAAACAATGGTTATGCAAAATTTTGGGGGAGCAAACAGAATGCATTATCGGTGATTTGGAAGTGGCGAATTCTTAAAAACTGCAAAATCTGAATGCGAAAGACGTTACAGCAATGATGACGATGGCGAATTTGCAAGAAAAAGGCAGAACGACAGAAAATCGATGTTTCATATTTTTCAGTCGAAATGTAATACTTCGGGACTCTCTACATAAATTCAACCTTTTAAGAGTGAAACAGTTACAGTAATTTCTGATGTTTCTGCATAAGAAAACGCTGTAACCTGTTGAAAGAATGATTATGTGAACGATGGTTGCAGTTAAGAACGCTACTAAAGCGGTGCCGAGAAGAAAGCTGGCGAAAAAATTCACGCTTGCACCTGTAACCTGCTATTGTAGAGCACTAGACTTCATGTTAAAAAGTACTTCATTACCATACCAAATTTCTGATGACACTGGCAATATAGGTGCTGTAGCCATGGTCATTATGGGCCTTCATGTGCGAGACAAGCAGTTCAAATGCTCTGATAGCGTGACCATGGGGCAAACGAAACAACTTGAGCTGTTAAGAAAGAGATCAATCAACAACAAATAATAAACAAACACATTTATATACAAGCAAAAACGTGTTTACAATTTCTTCCACCCGGAAGTAGAGAACCGTAATCGAGGCGCTTGGAAAGCGGTACAAGTATAAAGTAAAGAAAACGTTTACATATTTTACACATATTTTTTAAAGCGTGAGTTACACATTGTATATAAATCACATAGCTTTCAGAGGTGCTCAGAACTAGATTAATTAAATTCAATGATAATCTCGGAGATTTCAAGATAGTCATCAGACTCAATCAAGACTGGGAAGTTTGTTTCTGAATTGAGCATGGGTCTCAATGGGCCCTTTGCAGGATGTCAGTCACGTGGTACAAATACGACATGCTGGGACGCAAGCAACCCACTGGGGCAAGACAAACAAAGAAAATTACTATTTTAAATGATGTAAGCTCTTTGTTTGTCTAGTCCCAGTGGATTGTTTGCGTCCCAGCATGGCGCTTTTTGTACCAGGTGACTGACATACTAAAAAGGGACCATTGTATGTTGTAAGAACAAATTTCCGCGTGCAAAATAGAAGAAATCTGTGACTTCCTACCTTAAAAACTTCCACCAACCCATTAACTGCAGTCTTCACGTCTTTCAGCTCCTTTTCTTCCTGCAGCAACTGCTCAAAGAAGGAACGGCATGTCGTCACACAGCAAAATAGACTCTCAAGATAGCCAAGTTAGAAAAACAGGCCAAGATTAATGTTGAGAGTTTCATATAGCCCAAAACAGCCACAAATCTACGCTTCCATACTTCGCGCAGTCCAAACAACTGTAGAATATTGGGCATGATACACCGGGTTTTGTTGTCGTTTTCTTTTGTGTAGTGGATTCTCAATAATTTACGGTGGAATAAATTAACATAGGGTGACGTAATATGTTACTGTCTTTACCTCGTGAATAGAATGCGGTGGATTCCCATTCATGAGCCTTTCCCTTACGATGTATTTTTGCGTCAACAAGTGTTGCAAAACCACTGGAGCAAATTATCAATCATGCTTTAATTTATTCCACCAAAAGGACAAACCCTGCGTACTATACTACTCACAACATAGTTGGAGTAGCCTCTATTATTGATGTCATCACCTGTTGTTGTTGTTCAAGAAGGGGACCTTTTCCTTGAAGCTCAACATGCCTACTAATCACCTGAAAAGAAACAACGACGAAGAACTTGAAAAAATGTTGCCACGAAACCTAGTTTACAGAGAGGATTGTATGAACAGAACCAAGTGATTTGCAAACTGCAGTACGCCTTTTAAAATATGTCGGTGTTATGGACCTTCGCTTTGATAGGTTAAGTAAAGTAGACAGCGCAGGTTCTTTTGCACGAGTCATGTAGGCATCTTTAGCCACTGTTAGTCACTTGTTGGTAATGGTAACATTCAAATGTTCATTCCAAAAGCCGACAGTTTCGCCTGAAGCCATCCAGAACTGATTGTGATTGTGTACAATTTCTTCTGCCCCTGCAACACAGCAGCCATAGAGACAAAACAGGGAGCCTACCTTCTCAATTATGTCAAAGAAATCTTGACACTTCTGAGAGTCACACATCTGACATAAGTCAATAAGTATTTGCACTGCTGCATTGCGAACGGTTACGTCTTGATCATCAGATATGTGGTTCAAATATGGCAGCACTGCCGACTCTAGAAGCTCCTCCTAAAGAATGCCAAGTACCTTGTTAATACCAGCAACTTCAAAATCGGAAACATTTCTCATAAAGACTCACATTTACAAAGTCAGCTTTAGTGAATTTCTGGAATGTAAAACACGCCTTATTAATTGGTGGGAGAAAAATCCTCAGTTGTTTCACACCTCACAAAAAAAAACAAGCAAACATCCAAGAATAGCAACAACAATGATAACATTGGTGATTGTAAAAGAGAGAATGAGACTTTAGAATAGCCCATTTTACAGTTGTGTGTTCTGTGACCTGGCCTTTCAGCGGAAGCGAGGCTGGAAGTGACCTTGTTTTGATACAAAACTCTGTCTTTCTTGTGTAAAAGCGCACTAGTCAGCACATGATTTAAATGAGAAAAGCAGTGAGGTCTGTTTCAAAACAAGGTCACCGCCAGCCTCGTTTTCATTCATAGGCCAGGTCACTGAGCATGTAAAAAACGGGTAATTGTAAAATGGGCTATTTATATTCCCCTAGGTTCCAGATATTTCATATCCAGATTTTAACTCAGACTTTAGGATGCACTTACCTCATACCAGTGTCCATACGATGTGAGCAAAGAAGATAAGACACTAAGAACTTTAACTCTCACGCTGGTACGGATTTCATATCTGAAAAAACAAAACTAGCCCTCTGAGAATGCAAGTATTTACCTTTCCTCAGTGTACAATCACTATTAACCCACTGGTTGCCAGAAGAGAGAACAGCGAATGCGCGTGTGTGGGTGAGGAGGCGGGGAGGGGGGGCCGG
The DNA here is from genome assembly GCA_016490735.1 of Pachyseris speciosa. Classification (NCBI taxonomy): domain Eukaryota; kingdom Metazoa; phylum Cnidaria; class Anthozoa; order Scleractinia; family Pachyseridae; genus Pachyseris; species Pachyseris speciosa. The sequence continues at coordinate 894,382 of JAEMWC010000033.1, read as the reverse complement.
GGAATCATCGTCCGCCTGGGTCGCTTTCAAACATATTTGAAAACAGCGATTTCCTTTCTCGCACGTTTTCATCGTCCGCTCACAATAAATAATCACGAACGTCTGACGACCTCTGTAAGGGATGATCATTTACAAAACGGTGCTGCAATGAGAGGACATTTTGTTTTCGGAGGTTTTTAAATGTAACGAAAGACCTGGTTTTGGTTTCCTTGTTCCGTCGACCAAACCCAAACAAGTAAACACGGAGCCTACGTTGCCCAGATAAACGCACTGGCTTGTAAAGCTTAATGTAACTGCACCGCACCTGAAATACTTCTCCATGAGGTTGTGAAGGTTGGTCAACCACCCCACTTGGGCAGGGTGAACCATCTGAGCCTTAAATGACACCAGTACATGAAGAGAATGCTCCTGTTGAACAACAAAGACATGTACTTGAGAGACAGCCCAAAACTGCCATAAGGATACCCATAGCGAAACTAAAGGTTTCTCTGATGAGCAAATTGTAGAACTTGATTTCAACTTCAACCTCCCTTTAACAAAACACAGACATCACGGCTAGCGTTGACTTCTTCCTTTCCGTCACTCACGTTTCCTTTGAGTTCCTGGCGACTCAACATTCTTCTTTCAACCAGCAGAACAATAAATAACATTGTTACGGGAGCCTTAATTCTGGTTGTATGTACTCGACTTGTTCAAGGTTATATATAGTTCTGGACGTACCAAGAACTCAGAACGGCTTCAAGGGACTTGGTACTCTACACAACAGAATAATTTTCACATTTGAGACTTAACTAACTCCAAAATATAACTCCAAAATATAAAAACTAATATAAAACGTTGCACTTATTCCATAAACACTTAGCCTTTATTTCCAGTTTCGGACTTTTTTATGGGCTTCAAAACTTACGATAAATTAGGCATCATTTGGTACAAGACCGAGTCAGAAGGGGGGTGAGTCTATTCCTGGTTTGATGGCCAAACTGCTTTGCATGCATGTTTACAAAGACTTACTGCGATGCAAATCAGTTTGTGGCGTCAAATAAGGATTAGACCCACGCCCCTCACTAGCTTGATCGTGTCACAGACGATTGCTAGTTTTCGTAACTTTTACAGCCTACAAACAGTCAAGATTTGGTTTTTAAAAAAGGCTCAAAAAGGCGCAATGCATTTCGAACAGGTGAAAAGACCAATTTTAGCGAAAACAGTATTTTGGGGTTTGGTACACTTGAAGTAGTTGACATACAATCCATGTCCAAAACCCGCGTAGTAAAAAGTAACAAACTTACTGGTCTCACACGTGCCGTTCTCTCGACTATGGCAAAGAACCTCTCTTCTGGACCATTAAATTTGTCCGTCTCATAAAGTTCTTCTATGCTAGTCAATAAATCGTGAAGGTTTTCTATCAGAGCGTTATCACCGGGGGAATACCGCTGTGGATAAAGGAACAAGCAACATGTCAATTTAGTACCAGGAGATTCAGAATAGGACAGATGCAACCTCGTTGTTGCTTCCACAGATTAACAGATGTGGCCGCTAAACCTTAGTCATTAAACAAGAACAAAAGTCACTAAGGTCCATTTCAAAAGACAACCTAATCCCATTTTGACCGTCTGGATATCATTATGGCAATCTCATAGAGTACATCCTTCTAACTTAACAGCAGATCTAGACAACTATTTGCGAATGTTTCAGTAACTGTATAACAAGCTCATGTTACTGTAGCAAGTTCTCATTAACAGTACGACCTTTGCTCCTAACTAATCGTCAGCAGAGTGACCTTAATCTCCCCTTAAAACATGTCAAGTCATACAGATCTCACGGGCCTTTTCCTATTTCTCTTTTTTGTCCCTATTCACCTCAATCTGTTGTTGTAGAGCCTCAGTTATGTCTAACACTGCATCCCAGGCCACCACATGAAGCTCGTGGCCGTACTTCTTTACCAGTCTTTGAACAGACACAGCCACTTCCAAGGCTACTAAACTGTGATGACAAGAAAGAGCCTGGGAACAACAACAACAGAATCATTGGCAGAAACCACTCCATTAATAGAATCAGTGCTGGACGCATGTCACAAAGCTTCACGTTTCAATCTATGAGCCAATTTGTGTTCCCATTACAATGAAGAAATAAAAGCTCTTGAAGTAACACCTGATATTAACTGCACTTTGTACAATTACTTTGATTCATTAATCCGCAGTTCAAATATGTGTTTTTCATATATTCATAGTCATTTGTTCATCACTCACGGGTATATTACGAACTAACTACATGTAAATGACCAGCTCCAAGATGGCTTGTTAGCTCAGTCGGTAGAGCACTGCACCGGTATCGCAGAGGTCGTGGGTTCAAATCCCGTACAAGCCTGAATTTTTTTCAGGCTTCATTTTCACCACTGCTTAAGTAGTGTTCAGAAGGCCTGGTTCACACTAGCGACATAACGAGATCATCATAACGACATAAAAAGGTCGATATCTCGACGTGAAAAGGTCTTTATTTTTCCAGTGTGAACATGCAGACATAATGACATATTACCAACGTAACAGCAGGAACATAACGACATAAAGAAAAAACTGGTCTTTTCTTTATGTCGTTATGTCGTTATGTCGCTAGTGTGAGCCAGGCTTAACTGCGATGATCATTCACATATTCATTCATTAATCCGCAGTTCAAAGATATGATTTTCATATATTCATAGTCATTAGTATTTAAAATGTCTCACTTGCAGCATAGAAGGCAATACAGTTGAGTTGGAGTACTTGAGGGTAGGTACCCTCTGTGAGCCCCATAAACACATCCCAATGAAAAACACCGATCCTCGCAACAACATCACATCTGAGCTATTGTCACTGCAAGATTCAAAAAATTGAAAAGAGTTTCTTTTAGTTTCCAAGACCTTGTGTTGTTATGTTTACCTTGTAGTTATTTGCCTGGTTTTTGCAGTTGCACATTGCTATTCACGAAGGGTAAGAGACTTGATCTTGTTGGACTATAGTTAACAAAAGATCACGCTTTGAATGCCATTCTGTTTCTTTCCGTTACAGCTATCCACTATTCTTTATTTAGAATTTTCGGTTTTCAGCTGTTCTGTTCTGAGCATATTTTTCAGAAAGACATTAATTTTGTTTTCTTCACTGCTTCCTCGAGTTTTGGTAACATTTTGCGAAAATTAGAAAAACCCTAAAAAGCTTTGCAAACACCCATGCTCCTTCCAATCACGTTCTACAGCATTCTTATTCTTCCAAAATTCCACCTGTGTTTCCTGACTCTTGGGACAACAGAAAGTACTATTCATTTTCCCAGTCGTACCTCAATATTCTTGAGTCATTCGGTTTCTACCAATTATTGTAAGAATACCATGTACCTGTCTTCCATCACGTTACACATAGTATACACTCCACTGTGTCCAAGATGAGTACCAAGTAAATTTCGCATTATCTAAACAAAAAAAGAAGAAGTAAGCTGCTATTAAGACAGTTCTTCTCGACGTCTCTCAAATCCACTCGCATATCAAGCATGACAGGTTGGAGACCAGTCAAATCATACGTCAAGTAATAAACAGCATAACGTGAGCCCGATTTGTGTAATCACGAGTATGGCAGCAGACTGAATTGGACAACACGAAGCCTTGTTCCCAATTAATCCCTTCCATTGCAGATCTTTAGTAAAGAGAACCTTTCTTGGATAGTTAAAAGGCAACAGGTCTTCCTTGACTTGCAAAATAAGTGAAAAAAAGGTATTCACTGAGCTGAAAACGTTTTATTTGTCACTGGCTTTATGAACATGCGAAGCTTTGTCAGAGTAAGCCTTCTCACCCCTAATACTAGTAGCTACGTGTTTATCAAATTTGTAATACGTATGCCTGAGTTGTTACGAACCTCTGTATGAAAGCAAGGCATGGAGCATGCTCTTTCTTATGAAAGAAAATGAGTTTCGTGGACAGAAAATACAACTAGTTACCAGTTGAAAAACCTTCCACCAGGACTCTCGCTAAAGGAGTGGCTAAACTGAACTCGGAGAAAGGCCAATCGCAAATAGACAGAGTCCAGTTAAGTTGTTACCTTCCAGCTGTGTTGACAGAACTTTTCAATGTTAACAGCTCGGCAGGCAGTGGCAATGAACTCAAACAGGGCGTTGGATGGCAGACAGCTGTAACGAACCACAGCATCCAGCAGACACAAGCACGACTGAAAAAATCAAACAAAGTAGTATTCAATGGTGGAATAGGATGTGCAACCAAAGCTTGACACTAGTATATTAACATATTTTTAAATGTTGCTTTCACTGGGTTTAGTTACCTCGACTTCTTCTTCTTCTTTGGTTGTTCTTGATAGATGGCAAGTCGCCCTGGTACATAAATGACATAACCTGCTTTAACCTGTGAGCTGTCTATGTTTCTGATCGTTTCCCCTCGCCCACAACAAAGAGTATCCTCATGGCTGCGTCACTCATGTGAGCATTTTTGCTTTTTCATTTTTCGCTTATCCTCTTAACGGTCTAATTTTCTCGTAATTCTGTCTTTTATGTGCAGTCAGCTCCTCTCAGATAGCACTAAAGCTCTATTCACCCTTTAATTGGCCTTGAGAAGGTGTCATCAAAGAGAAAATGAAGAAAGCAGTTTAGGTTTAGCAGTTTGGTATAAAACAACATGAAGACACCCAGCATTGAAACAAATTGCAGCTCTACCATTAAAAAAAGGGTTATTGCCCTGTCAGGTTTTCAGTCCTCAAGATGGTTCATTAATGAGTTGTTACCAACGTATGTCTCACAACTCACATTTTGTGCCATATAGTTAGGTGCACTTAATCCAATTCTCAGAGATAAAGAGTCAAAATAAAAACGTTCACAAGTTAAATAATCAGTGGCTGTTACATGTACCTCACAATACCAGATACAATGTCCTCGTCAAGAAAACTGGAGTTATAGTGGATGACATTTATCACAAGTGGCATGAAAACATCTATTCTGGGGAGGAAAATGAAAATAAAGAGTTTAATACGTGAAACAATTATCACATGATCTTGGAAGTAAGAAGACCTGGGGAGAAAAAAAGGGAAACTTCCTGTTGCTTTTGATTGTAGCACGTTTATTTGTCCTGCTTCAACAATTCTACAACTGAAGTCATAGCATGCACTTTGGTGAATACAAGGAAGCTAGGAAAAATGCAAAAAGGAAACTAACCTTCCTTTCTGTATAACCTCTGGCATCCATGACAACAGAAAAGGTCCTGTCATGACATCAGCAAATAAACAGAATACAGTTACAGGTGTACATATTAAGAAGTTTTGAAACATACTAGAGTGGCAGAATTCATTTACGTGAAAAAGAAGTTGAAAAAGTTGAAATGATGTAAACCTTTCAAGAAAAGATCTGAATTGATGGAAATGATAGAATGCATGCATAACATTTTTAAGCTTTACAGAAAAAAGGTAGAGAAAGCTTCCATTTGGTTTTGGCAGTCATCACACAGTGTTTCATAAGTCATGTTAAGAATGTTGCTGCATTATTCGAGAATGCTGCATCTACACTGCAACTACTCTGAACCTGACTCTAAAAATACATACCTCTTACTAACCAACTGAAGTTGGAGGTCCATACTGTAAATTACGGACCAAGTTTTTTCCCGGTGATTTATGACCCAAGTACGAAGCTCGTGGGCCATAAATTAATGGGAAAAATGAGAATTCGTAACTTACAGTACAGACCGAGAAAACGAGGTTAATCCAGTGCGCAGGAAAGAAAATTAGTAGAAGTCAAACGGGCCGTACTGTAGAATACCACCTGTAAAATTGTCCAATCACAGCGCGTGTACTAAGTGACATACATGTACACTCCAAATTTATTCACTAATTTCCTCCTATATTAATTAACAACCATCGGGCATCACCAAGTATGTGGCACCTACACCTGTACCACCAGTAACACCAAGAACTTGCAGTCCCATTAATTGCCACTTAGACTGGTGAATAGTCAAGAGTACATAACAATAGCATAGCAAGACTGGCAAAACCTGAAGTGAATGAGCTGAGGGAGGCTGGAGGAGTGGTGCCTCCCCGCTGAGACTATTCTGATTCATTTCTTTCTCCTCACTCCAGTCTCACAGTATTGTTGCACTCTCGACTATAGCCAGAAAGAGACTGCTAGCATTCCAACTGCAACTTAATACACATGAGCTAATTAAAGTGCCTGATCAACGGCTGACAAGGGTGATGCATTGCAGCTGGTAGCTCAACTGTACAGTGTATGTTATTTTTGATAGCTATTAATTAATTAAAGCTGTTAAGGGGATATAATTCCTATGGGATGGTATCATTTTTACTTGCCCGTCATTTCTTCAAAGTATGAGATGTCTTTTCCATTATCACTCAGAGCCTTAAGCAGTTCCAACCTGGAAATAAAAACATGCAGAAACCAAACCACTACTCACCCTCCTCTTCATTAAATACGGATTAGTTCATCTCCTCATCACGTTGAACCCGTACAAGTAATTTACATCAAAGACCTCAGGCAAACAAATTGAATCACAAGATCATAATTAGCAGCAGCCTGCTGATCTTATTACAGTTAGAATGTGTAGTTCCAAAAATATCCATACCCCCACCACAGAGGGAATTGGAAATTCCTGAGGGGTAGGGGGATCACACCCCAAGGAACTGAGGAATCCTTTCTCAGATTGGATTCCTCGGTTCCTTTGGTGCGCCATAATCCAACTGATCTTGGATCACTGATCCTAATCTAGATCATTCCAAAGGAATGCACCCATAGTTAGTAACATATGAAGGGCTCGGAGCATAACCATCCTATGTCGAATTTTGAGTCGTTTTTCGATTTTGCTTGGATTTGTCTGAATTTCTGCATGTGAACTGCAATTCGATGGAAACACATTGTATGGTATTTTTTTGACTGATTCATCCAGAATCAAGAAATGCATTTTTTCTTACGTACACCAAGAAACCAACCTTTCATGGGAGTGGTTTGCAAGTTGCATTACATCTTCTTAGTAAGAAAAAATGCATTTCTGGATTCTGGATGAATCAGTCAAAAAAATACCATACAATGTGTTTCCATCGAATTGCAGTTCACATGCAGAAATTCAGACAAATCCAAGCAAAATCGAAAAACAACCCAAAATTCGACATAGGATGGTTATGCTCCGAGGCCTTCATATATAATGTTAATAGCCTGGTCATGTTGAACTAGAATTCCTATAAGTATGTTGTTAAAACTCACCTGGGTTTGACATCTTCAGGAATCTTGTGATTAGCAACAACAGAGAAAAAATGTGCCCTTAGAATACCAAGTCTGTTAAACTACAACAAATCAAAATAATGCATTACACACAACTTTCTCTAAATCCATTTTTAACAGAAAATATTAACCCAGTGAAATAATACAACAAAACTAAAGGCAGCCAACCTGGGCAGAAACCATCACTGTGAGAAATTGGAGAGTGACATGGCGCGCTTCCACAGGATTACCAGGATTGAGCAGATCCTCAACTGCAGCCCATGCTGCTTCAATGGCATGCTTCAAACAACGGTAGAAACAGATGATATTATGAACAGAGGCATCAGATGTTACTAATCTATCAGTAAATGTGTCAATTGCACTGTATGTAGTCACCGGCTACAGCCCATAGGGCTGTAATTTACAAACCTTTTGGCCAGAAATAGACATTAGTGGCCATTCTGAGGACAAGTGGGTGAAAAGGTAAAAAAAAGGTTTCTGATAAACCTTAACTTAGCCCTTCCTATACCATGCCCACTCCCTTCTCAGAAAGGTAGGTAGGTGGGAGCAGAAAGTCCCCCTTCTGAATTCAAATGTTTTCCAAAAATCATATACCTGGAAACTGAATTTGTTTTGCAAGTTCTTGTTCACAAAATTTGACTTTTCAGAGAGCTACAGACTGTATACAGTACTTGGACCATATGTTTTCCCCTTTTTTTTTTTTTTTTTTTCTCTTTTTTTTTCTTTTAATATTTACAATACATATACATACATTAATTACAATTCTAAAGTTAGCTACTTACACTACATTACAATATTTGTCTAATGCCTACATAGCTACATACATTGTATTACCCAACAATTACGTTACAGTCAATACAGTTCTAAAAACATGGGAAATTAAGGTACAGAGCCCATGCACAAATCCCACTTCTTATTAAATTTGTCCATGTTATTAGTATTAACACATATAAATTTTTCGGTTTCATACTTAATTTTTACCTTAAGTTTAAAGGCGTTTATAATAGGAGGAGTCAGACTTCTTCTGCAATCCCATATATATACTTTGGCGACTAGTAACAAGTAGTTCAGTAGAGGGTAATTTGCATAGATAATACCAATTATGACATCTTGCAGAGTAAGATGGACGAATTCCCTTGTCAGTAGGTAGAAATAGTATTCGAAATCTTTCCAAAAGGGTTTCACAAGGCTACAATGAAAAAGGAGATGGTGAGGGTTTCTGGTTCTGATTTACAAAACGAACATTTATCGTCTGAGATGTAACCTATTTTAAACAACTTTGTATTAGTAAATAGTAGTGAATTAAGGACTTTGTATTGAAATGCCTTTATGTATGGTTCAAAGGACACCTTATGCGGTAGCCAGAAAATCTTTTTCACGTGATCTTCTGACAAATTAAAAGTTTGTCTCAGATATTGAGAATTGTTTGGAAGCTTAGCTTTTGAGCTTTTTATTAATGTAGTAGTCCTTAGATTTCTTTTTTAACACATCAAAGTCTTTGTTATCTATCGTTACCAATAAGGACATTTCGGACAGGGTGCTTTCCTTGGTTTTTAGGTATAACGGTATAGAGTGACGAAGTCCTGCCCAAGTTAAAAAGTTAGTTTTGCTGCCTATTTTGCTTGAAATAATCTTAAAGGAATCTGCGGTATCTGTGTCAAATAAAAGATCGTTTACGTAAATTATGCCATTTTCAAAGAAAGTTCCATAGAAAATGGGTTGATTGTTTATTCGTATCTCTTTGTTGTTCCACACTATATGTTGCCACTCTTTTTTTGTATCATAACCGTCTCGAAATTCTGACCACCACTGAAGTAACTCAGAATAAAAAAGGGAAGGAACATGATGGTCTTTAATATCGTAGTTGCAATAAAATAAAAATAGACCACCGTAGCGCTTAAGTGAAACTCTAAGGTAGCTTTTCCAAGCACCGTCATTCTCTCCAAAAATTCTTTTCAGCCAGGCTAGCCGTAATGATTTTATCATACTTTCAAGATCGATCATTTTTAGTCCGCCGTTCTCGTATACATTTATCGTGGACAGTCTTGTTACTTTATCCGTTCCTTTCCATAAAAATTTAAATAATATTCGGTTCAATTCTTGGACGATTTCCTTTGGAGCAGGCAAAAGTGACAAA
>JAEMWC010000033.1:860000-882500 GCA_016490735.1 Pachyseris speciosa | reverse complement strand
CAATAGATGGGATTGCAGAAGTTTGTCAGAAAGGTAAACCAACATAAAGAATGCAACGTTAAAAATATGGACGTTATGCATGGATGAAAAATATTTGTTCTGAAAAGTGTGATTCTTTGGGCTGTGCGCCTTTGATTGAACCAAAGAAATATGTAAACAACACTGTACATAATACTTTTAAAATATAACATGAGAAAGTTCACAAGTAATGGCATAATTAGACAGCAAAAAGCCGGAAAATCTTTAAACAACTTACAAAACGAGAAACACATTTTAAAACACAATGAAGACACTGCACAAAACATATGTTTTACATGTATAATCTTTTTAAACTTTTTGTCTTCACTTTTGCAATGTTGTATCCACAGGTTTAGATTTCTTTTGAGCTATTCTTCATGTTTGACTTCTTTCATGCAACAGCAAAGAAGCAAATAATTCAATGGCAGATAAAGTCAGACCTTCACTTCTGCACACCTCCTGTAAGTGGACATCTCCCATATGTGGACACCAACAAACCACAGCCCACACCATAACTTTACATTAATTTTATGACCTCCTGTGAGCAGACACCTCTTGTAAACAGTCACTGCTTGGTCCCATGTACAGTACACCATTATTACATCATCTTGGTCCCAAGGGTGACCACTTAAAGGAGGTTTGACTGTAAAAAAAATATCTTGCTGCAAAATAATGCTCATCACTACCCATCTTCATACTGGTAAACAATAGTTTTCAAATACACTACACCATACCACAATCTAATTTAAATTGAATAATAAGGGCTTGGTGGAAAACTATGCTAAGTGGATTTTTGGGAGTTTTTTTTATTTTGTTCCAAAATTGCTGGTTTTTTGCATACAGGCTTGTTTTTATGTGGTAAACATTGCCCTGTATTCTTTTCGCTGCTTTGTGCTTAGTCTTCGAGAAAACACGGGCCAAAAAATGCATTCACCTAAAAATCCACTTAGCATAGTTTTCCACCAAGCCCTTCAATTAATCAAAATCATGATAAACAGCCCTGTCAAAATGTTTTGTTGTATAAGTGGGCAGCATATCATGTAGGCAACAACTACCAGCAAACCTTTCCTGCTAGAGAACTCCCAGTGAAGTAAGGGGTGAATTATTGACTGTAGGCAGCAAATTTTCCAGCTGCTGGCACATTTTGGCAGGGCTGGAAAAATGAATAAGCTCTGTTTCGGCATAGTTACTTACATCTTCTACCCGTCGACTAACCAGGAAGTCGCAAAGTTCTCTTAATACCTTTACCCTGTTTGACAGAGGACTTTCCTTGCTTATTTCCTGACAGTGGAGAGAATTGGCCCAGAGTTAATAACAAGTCAAGATAACTTCAGGTGGCTGACATCAGTTTCCAGCAATTTCCAGCACATCTTTATCAGTTGATACCACAGTGGTAAAAACAAAATGTCCAGTCATTGGTTCATGAACACACTACAGCAATTATTTTAATTTGGTGGCATAATATATTACCATAGCAACAGTATAACACATGTGCTAGAAACAGTGCAACCCTACACATAATTTAAAATGAGCTTGGTGATCCCCATTTTTTATTACTGAAAAGTAACTGGGGTGTCAAGATCCAATATCTTGCAATGTGTAAAAAAAAACTCATAGAAGCAGATTCAGAGCCACCTTAAATTTTTGAAACTTTGAGGTGGTTCTGAATCTGCTCCTATGACTTAATTTTTTTTACTTTTGCAACAATTTGTATTTTATTATGCTAACTATTTCTAAATAATAAAAATGGTGGTCACCAAGCTTGTTTTTTTTTTGTTGTTGTTGTTTTTGTTTTTTTTTTAGTTACTATTCCTTAAAGCTAAAATTGTGGGTGTTCCTTACAGGTTACACTGTTGAAAATATTATCATTGTCTAAAATATTATCATAACTTGTTAATCAAAGACTGTGCATTTGTTTGATAATCCTTTAAAGGATATAACAATGGGAGAGAGAAAAATAGAAAGAGAGCTTGCAACGATCTCTCTGCGATTTGAATTCCGCCCCTAATGCTCCCTATGGCTTCCGGCTGCCTGAGCTGTCAAAATTTGGACAATCAGCGCAAACCGGAAATTTGTTTCTTCCGTCAAACAGGAAAGGACATGAAAGAACAACTTTGGCACACGTAATGCAAAAGACGAGAATCGTCGCAGAAAAAAAATAACTCCTCAGTTTCTGCCTACCTTGAGCTACAAAAATACGAAAACCAGCGAAGGTTTCAGCTTTATTGTGGCCACATTGAACATGGTAAACCCAAAGTTTGCTGAGCCGGAGAATGAAGTTGAAGTCTTGGATCTCGGACCAAGGATGAAGTGAACTTTGCCAACCTCGGCAACTATGCAAGTTAGAAGCTCCAGTCAAAAGAAAGATTGCAACAGACATCCCCATCCTTCGGGCTTCAGCGACCTGGTCGTTAATAACCCTTTGAAGTGGGAAAACAACCAATACTGTCTGCGAGCAATTATTTTAGATCGCAGCAGCATGCACTGATACTTTTGCCAAATCATGTAGGCAAAACAGCGAGAACATCTTTGCTTTAAAGAAAGCTGTCGACTGCTAGACGCTGTTCTGGTTTCAAATCTGATGGACAGTTCATATATTTGGAGAATTGTTGGCTTTGCGAATACAAATGTCTCACCTTTTCCGGACAAAAACCAAACAAACTCAAACCATGCAGTCCACGCTCGATGATAGATCACATCATCACCCGGTCAAATCAGCCAATCAGCATTTTGCATCCAATTTTTGGACACAGAAATTCAAATTTATGAGACACAAGTGCAAGCTCTCCTTCTCTCCTTTCCTCCCCCACCCCCTACCCCCAGAAGAGCTTGCTTGCAGGCTACTAATGCACAGGCTCAAGTACCCACATATCAATAAAACAAGGGCATAATCAGCCAGAAGCGAAGAGAGGCAGCTGTATCCACAAGCTACTGTGTGGGACAATTAATTTTTTCTTGATTGAACATGTCCAGACAAGATTTTAGAGCAAACCAGAATATTGACAAGTCACAATATTTTGATCATCACTGAGTCTTTGAACTGTTTTCAGTACATTTACATGAAAAAAGTGGCCAGCATACATGTATTATTTTGTATTGTAAAAGACCACCCCTTAATAATAGGGGTAGGGAAGGGTAAAAAACTAAGGACTTTGTGAGAGAGCCATTCTGCCAGCAAGCCCAATTCTTTATTGGGTTTGCTAAAAGAATCAAAACATTGAAGGTGCATTTACACAACAGAAAAACAGGAACAGCGCAAACAGAGACAAAAACCAGTCTGTGAACATTGCAACCTTTTATAAGAAAAATATAAAGGAACAGCTTCATGAAAAGGTGCATCACTGTGCAGAGCTAAATAATTATGCATGCACATAATTGAAAAAAAACTGGTGAGAACACAATACTGGGTCAGAAAGAAAAACTGGAACAAGTACACATGTAAGTGTTTACAAGGTGGAGACAACAAAATATATAGGTACGGAACCATTATTTGTAAGTGAGCCATTCTGCAACAGGACCATAGCAGCCTATGCTCCCATCGCAGATGGCACAGAATGATGAAAAAAAGCCTGGGTAAAAGAAGGGTATATTTTATATAGTTTACACAGAGGAAATTATCCAAGCCGTTCTACCTTTTCCCAAACTGCTCCATTTTTTTCTGTCATGTAAACATGTTTAGACTGCAACACCAGTAAATCTGGAATTCCCAAGGCTGCATAACGGAGCCAAAACCCAAAAACCCAAGTCCAGTCAGAGTGGGTGGTTCATTGAATGTATGGATATTTCAAGGAACAACACAATAGATTATAAAAGGAGGCAATTAAAATTATTTAAGAAGTTATAAAATGTAAATCTAACTCTCGAACTTAGAGATCTCAGATATACACTGTAGGAGGACACCCCTCTTTGCAGCCAAGATTCGAATTTTCTTTTTCATTTTATACTGCAGGGCACTCAGATTAACGCATTCACTATTTGCAATCAAACGATATTGCTTCCCCAGAGAAATAACGTAATAGTAAGCTTATGGTTATAATTTTTACAGTGAGAATGCATGTACATCATGGAAACAAACACCAAAGCATTACGTACCTGGAGCAGTTCTTGATGGAAGAAAAACTCGTCGGGTTTAGGACCCTCGTAAACGCTACTGGTGATAACATTGCCTTTCTTGACACCAAAAAACTGCTTCACCTTCTGGCGGAAACCCTCACTAACATTCGGCTTCGACATGGTCGTCACTGCAGACAGAAATACTTCAATGTGCCATAAAAATGGTGGGACACCACTTTGGTCATGTCATCCACCATTTTGGACAAAGGTTGCCGTCACTACCCCGGAGGGGAAGTAACTCAAGTCAAGAGAAGTGTACTTTGCAGGGAGGATAGAGGATTGTTTGTCTCATGCATATGGCGGATTCAAAATGGAGGAAATGTTCTCAAAACTAAATAAGAGGATATCGCCTAATGTTGAACCGGACAATGAAAAGGACCTTATTAGATACGTCGTTAAGGCAATGTGAGTCAACCTGTCGAAATTAATTATTCCTGGACAAGCCGCAGCGATCAAATAATCGACACAAAACTTTTATTATTTTCTAGGGCTTTAGAAGCCTGCATCGAGGAAAACGCCACTCTTCAAAAGTGCTTCCAACGAAGCTGGTACCCTGTTTGTCTGAAAGAACAGGAGGCATATTGGAGTTGCTACCGCAAAGCAACAGTGAGTATATTACAAGTTCTTTCTTCTGGATGTAAAACTCTTTAAAGATTTAAAAGCGCAGCTTTTAGGGAAAGATGGTCATCATCAAGATGACTCTGGGTCTTTCTATGAACATTCACGATCATTGTGTGGCTGATGATGGCGAACATTTCTTCTTTTTCACATTGTGAAACCTCAGAATTTTTTAAAAGAATTAGAGGCTCCACTGTACCACTCTCCCCTCCCAGAAGGGTGAAGTCCCAGAACACATTAGCGCAGTCTGACATTGAAGTTATGCGCCGATCAACTCGAAACTTCAACATCCCTCCCCCCGCCCCCCCCCCCCCCCCCCATGGGCAAACCCTGGGCATTTGAATTTTTGAAGATTGGATCATTCAAATTCCCGCCCCCCCAAGGGGGTGTGGACAAAACCTGGCCCGGGCCATGGCCTACCCTATGGCCCACCCTATGGCCTACCAGTGGTCAAATTTTTAAACCTCGGTTCAGCATTGCTGGAAACCTGTGCAAACAACGTTCTCCATCTATCTGTCATACCTAGGACTCTCTTCTGTTCTCTTGGTGGCATTTCGCTCAAATTTTCCAAATAGACTCGTGGTAGATTGGAATCAGGAAAACCAGTCAATATGCCGTATAAACACAATTTTTGGGCAACTATTGTAAGGAAGAACAATAAAAATTTATTATTATAAAGGAGCTCCTGCATATTTCTGCACTCAATGAGAAAAAAGTTCCCCTGTCAGTGCTCAAGATATGTAAAATACTTAATTACACCAAAGCAAGTCTTCCTTATGAAAGTGAGTTATAAGTCTATACAAATAAAATTAATATCCATAAGGAAAGTCAGAATGGTCTGTTATACCTTTAATTCTTTTTAAATTAAATGTTTTCTAAAATTCCATCACTCATGATCACTGAGTGGCATTCAGCACTGAGATATGTAAATCTTGAAAAATATTCAACCAATCACTGCTCGCCATTCCAACGGTATGCACATGCATTTGATTCTGTTGATTCTGTCTCAAATTATATTTTCCTGTCGCACTTTCCAAAATGTTCATTGAGGAGAGAAAAAAAACCTCAGAATTGAACTTAATTTCCTTTTTCTTTCAAACACCTCTATGTGCTCTGACCACCAGACGTAACGCAGCGTAACGCAAGTTGACAATGAATGAATTATATTAAGCCGGTTTGACAGTAAAACATGAAGTCCTTCAATATTAAAATAATAATGTTTCATATCATAAAGGCTATGGGCGGATGTATTACATGCTAGATGATTTCACACTGGTTTGGACGTAATTACGTATTTTACATACCTCACTTCCGCAGACAGTACACGCAAGTGAAAGAAACTGGGACCCAGTTCGTTGAATTATTTGCACGGAATGAGCGCTGAAAGAGGGACCTTCGCGGGAGCTCCCTTATAAGCTCCCTTTCATGTACCGCCACCCGGTTAGCTCAGTGGTAGAGCACCGGACTACAGTGCAGAAGGTCGGGGTTCAAACCCCGGCCGGACCAACACTCAGGGTCTTTAAATAATTGAGGAGAAAGTGCTGCCTTTGTAATTTCATCTGCAAACGGTTAGACTTTCTAGTCTTCTCGGATAAGGACGATAAACCATAGGTCCCGTCTCACAACACTTGTTCCTAATAATCTGTGGGACGTTAAAGAACCCACACACTGTTCGAAAAGAGTAGGGGACATAGTTCCCGGTGTGGTGGTCTACCTTTCATCTGTCTTGATATTCATGTGTGGGTTGGGTGGGTGGGTGAGATCAAAAATGGACTGATAGCGGCTGCCAGAGGCGCCTTTACAGGCTGACGTCCGATCTCACCCTAGAGAAGAATTGTAAACCACCATGAAACTATGTGATATGTGCGGTAAATAAATCCATTAGCATAACAGTTGCCCTTCCTTACGATAGTTGTCCAAAATTAGTGTTTATGAATTCTGTTTTTTCTGATTCCAATCTACCATAAGTCTGCTTGGAAAATTTGAGCGAAATGCCGCCAAGAGAACAGAAGAGAGTTGCAGGTATGACAGATAGATGGAGAACGTTGTTTACACAGGTTTCCGGCGATGCTGAACCAAGTTTTAAAAAAGTCGGCCACCAGTAGGCCATAGGGTGGGCCATAGGGTAGGCCATGGCCTCCCATTTGTCCCATCTGTCCCTGGGAATTTTCCAGTGGGACGACCCATAAAAACGTTTACCGTTTACATCCCAACCGGAATTTCCAGACACACAGATATAACCCTCAGAAGAATACAGCTTCTAGATATTACTTTCATTCTATTCGCTTATCCATTTGATTGTTAGTTGACATTTTTTGTACCTTTTTCTTTCTTGCAGATCAGACTAAGAAAGAAATATGATGTGTACTAATGGAATTTTTATTGTGAACAATGTTTACACCAGAGATGTACATGGGCACCAGTCCGTTAGAACATGGGAACTGACTGACACCATCTTACTACCCCCAGTATAGCTTGTTGCATTATGAACATAGCTCAACTCATTTCCCTTGCGAATAATGGCTAGTATTTGGTTCCCCAGAAAAGTCTTGAATAATAAAAAGTAATTTTTAGGTTTTACAAACTCTGACAGTTTTAGTTGTTGTTGCCATGGTGACAGTGAACCATTTTGAACAGTGGTGTGAAATATGGTAGCTTGTGTTGTCTTTGTACTAGTTAGTACATTGTAAAATACATTTGAATAAATTATTGGTATGGAATTAGAGTATTATTTCACCTCCCAAGAAATAAACAACTAGTTCATCAAGATTCAATGTTGCCTATTTATTAGACACACTTCAATTTGCAAAGGATAATGGCAAAAGAAAATGTAAGGTTTTCTCATCCTACATTTTATTCTTCTTGCTTGGATCTGCGATCATGTCCACTAAGGTACCCCAAAGAAACTACAAAGTTAACATGTTGGACAATGGTTATATTAAATGATGACTGAACCTTGTAACTATTATAACAAGAGGTTACAATAAGCCTAAACTTGGGCCTACAAAAATACCTAATTTATCGCTAAAGAAAAGAGAAAAGTCTCTCCTAACATTGGACGCATTGTGCTTGTGTTTGTGTCTATTTCTTTACAGCGTATATCCGATTCGATAGACCTCTATCAACATATATGCGACTCCGTCGACTCATCCGTATCATCGTATCAAATTGTCTCCTTTGTACTAGGAACATTGAGCCGTACTTCAATAAATTTATTTACGTTACAATCTACAGTTCTCCTCGAGTTCGTTTTTAAAGCTACGTGCCATGTTAGAGTAATTTACTTGGATTCTCGTCTGTCATTCTGTCCTTGTAAGTTACACCTTTAAAATTCCAAAATTGCTTTACAGCTCAACTTTTGAAAACAAAAATTATAACAGTTGTAAAAAATATTAAAGAATGAAAAAAAGCCAGAAACGCAAAAAAGAAAGAGGCCGATAACAGGAGTCTACTGCTAGGCCACGGTCATTCATCATGTCTAATGAGGTAAATTTTGAGTATTTATTCTAAAATGACTATTGTTAGTTGGCGCTTGCGCAGAAACACCGAAAGTGAGCTTGGTGGATAAAACACGACGACGAAGAATGAACGCCATTATTAACCTTGGGCGTTCTACGAAGCCCGTGGAAAAACGTGTTATTCTGCAAGGCCTTTTAAACATAAAAAAATTAGGTGTTTCTGTATTTTGCAAACGGTGAAAGTAAACAGTTGAAAAAAGCAGTTCCAGAAAATAATAATAATAATAATAATAATAATAATAATAATAATAATAATAATAATAATAATAACAGCACTAGCCACAAATCAAAACCGGGTCTCTGCTTGGACTCTCCCAAACAAACATCATGCTTAAAATGACGAGATTCTCAATAAATCAGAAAGTTCTCCTACCAAGGTTTAATCCTTGTCTGAAAACGCGTTAGTTTACAAGGTCGTATTAAGATACAGAATTTGGAGTGCTTATGCATTTTTAAAAAAGTGAAAGAAAACAGTTGAAAAAAGAAGTTCCGGAAAATGAAAAAAATAAAAAATAATTGCACTGGCCTGGAATACAACCCGGGCCTTCCGCGTGGCAGGCAAGAATTCTACCACTGAACCACCGGTACATCTGATTGCAAAATTTTGCCTGAAGGTGAAAGCACCCACGTCACCAAAAGACAACACAAGTGGTACAACTTGTCTGCCCACAAACCCCCTACCCCTTCCTCCTAAAACCACCACCAACACCACCCTCCCCAAACCAACGTGGGTGGCTAAAGATTCTCAGTCGCGATCCACATCTTTGTGACTCAATCGTGAGACAAAAGATTAACTCAGCTATCATTTGAAACCATGATGACGAACACCTTTGGTAATAAGAAAGTTCTCCTAGCAAGGGTTAATCGTAGTTTGAAAACGGCGTTACTCTGGCACAAGGTCTTTTAAACATAAAGAATTTGGGGTGTTTATGTATTTTGCAAAAGGTGAAAGCAAACAGTTGGAAAAGTAAGTTCCAGAAAAAATTCTCCTAACAAGATTTAATCGTTGTTTGAAAAAGGAGTTAGGTGAAAGAAATAGTTGAAAAAAGAAGCTCCGGAAAATAAAAACAAGTAAAATATGATTGCACTGGCCGGGAATCGAACCCGGGCCGCCCGCGTGGCAGGCGAGAATTCTACCACTGAACCACCAGTGCATCTGATTGCTAAATTTAGGCTGAAGGTGTATGCCAGAAGACATCACAAGTGGTACAACTTGCCAGCCACTAGCTCCCCTCCCCCCCCCCAATAAAAAATACCACCAGCGCGTCTGATCGCAAATGAGGAAAAATAGTGTATTTATTCCAAAATGACTATTATTAGTTCGCGCTTGCGCAGAAACGCCAGAAGTGAGCTTTGTGAGTGAAACGCGACAAGGAAGAGTGAACGCCATTTTAAACCTCGGGCGTTCTACGAAGCCCGAGTAAATAGGCGTTACTTTGCAAACTTGGGAATCTTGAAGGACCGATTGCGTCTAAGCGAGAAAGCTTTGTGCTTGTGTTCATGCTTGTGTTCATGTTTATTTCTTTGCAGTGTATATCCATAGACCCCTTTAAACATGAAGAATTTGGGGTGTCTATGTATTTTACACAAGAGGTTACCATTAACCTAAACTCGGGCCTGCAAATGTACATAATTTAGCCGTAAAGAAAAGAGAGAAGTCTCTCCTTGCATTGTGCTTGTGCTCGTGTTTATTTCTTTGCAGTGTAACCCTTTAAAGTTGCAAAATATCTTTACAGGTCTACTTTTGATAACAATAATTATAACACTTGTAAAAAATATTTCAAAAAGAAGAACCAATAGTGCGACTTATTATCAAATTCTGACAACCAATTTTTAAAACTTATGAAGAGATCCCCAATAAATTAGAAAGTTTAATAGAAGGTTTAATCGTAGTCTGAAAGAGGCGTTGGTTCACCAAGTCATAAATTCAGAATTTGGAGTGTTTTTGCATTTTGGAAAAGGTGAAAGAAAACAGTTGAAAAGGAAGCTAACCTCCCTGCCGGGGCTCCCGCGTGGCAGGCGAAAATTCTACTACTGAACCACCGGTGCATCTGATTGCTAAAGGTTGGCTGATGGTGAAAGACCTTTCATATTAAACTCGATGACTTCACGTCTGCTACAACTTGCCTCTCTCTATCTCCACTCCCCCTCTTCCCGAAAACCTGACTATCTAGAAACAATGCAGTTGATAAAACGAAAAGATCCTCAATAAATCAGAAAGATCGTTTAGCACGGTTTGATCGCTGTCTGAAAAAGGCGTTAGATTACAAGGTCGTAAATACAGAATTTGGAGTGCTTATGGATTTTGAAAAAAGGAGAACGATAACAGTTGGAAAAAGAAGTCCGGAAAATAAAAACAAATAAAAAACAATTGCGCTGGCCGGGAATCGAACCCGGGCCTCCCGCGTAGGCATGAATAGATTGTGCTAGTAAATCCAACAAAAGTTGCTTGACAATACACCCAAAAGTTGCTCTAAAGTTGCTCAAAAATTTAAAAGTTGCCACCCAAATTTAGAAAAGTTGCTTACTTTTGAAACTCATTTTGTTCTAGATTACTACTCAAAACATGACGTTGTATGTGTAATTTAACATCATTTGTTGTGATCAATATAATCTTTAAGCTTAACGTAACTAATAATAGAAAGTATTTTCTAATGAGGTTTCTAATGAGTAAACATCACGTTTGCTATAGACGTCATAGTGCTGACTATACACTTAAGACAGTGATCAAGTTTACAGCCTTTATCTTCTCTTATCATGATAAGATACAACAATGCAAAATGCTATGGCAACCTCATTAGGGTCAATATCTGTATTATTTTCATTTTTCTCGTCAGACATTTCAGCTTCTAATTGCGATGCCTCGCACTACAGCAAATACCAAGATGGCGGGTGGTAAGCTCTATTGCTGGAGCGAACAACCACTGGATGTAAGCGCCCGTTAGATAGATAGCTGCTGTCCAGTTCGTGGGCGCACGTGTTATTATTTGTAAGAACGTACGACATCCTTATTTTTGACCAGTTTTAATAAAAACCTTTATGATGGTTTGGTCAGTTTTTAGCTATTTGTTGACTCAAAAGTTGCCAAGGAAGGCAAAAGTTGCTCTAGGTTGCTCGCAGTACAAAAAGTTGCTGAAAACGCTAAAAGTTGCTCTAAAGTTGCCGAGCACAATCTATTTATGCCTACTCCCGCGTGGCAGGCGAGAATTCTACCACTGAACCACCAGTGCGTCTAATCTAATGAGGTAAAAAAATAGCTGCTTCTAGACTGCTAGCAGTCCCTTTTAGGATAGTCGAGAGTGCTAGCCAAAAGCGCGGAAGTGAGACTGGCACGAGGAAAAATAATTAAGAAGGGACGTTCACTTCAGGTTTAGCCTGTCTTGCTGCATTGTTGGCGTGTGCTCCCAAATAAACAGAAGGGGACAGCTACACAAGCAAAAAGAGTTGAGACACTTACTCTTAATAACCGTACAATGCGTGTCATTCAAGTCACTGCATCCGCCCGCCCCGCTCCCCCAAGGAAAGTTGTTTCGATTTCCACTTGTCATTCAAACGAAAGGGTATCAACATTGAATTAGGGGGGGGGGGGGAGGGAGGAGCGTTGTGACTTTTCTTTTGAGCTGGAAAATGGGTTTTAGGAAGAAGAAGGGAATTTTCTAGTCAGTGTCTCTATCTTTTTGCAACTGCTTGTAGCAGTCTATGTTGCTTCTGGTCATTGCAGCTTTTCACCATAGCTACGTATATGTACCAGTAAGAGCTACATGGGGGCATGCTTTTGGATGGCTGTTTTTCCTCCAATTCATGGCATGACAGCTCTTGTCAAGGCATGAACATAAACACAGTTGTGCAAAATGCTATCACATTTACTGGATAAGAGTCTCATTAGAGAAATTAAAGCCGCGGCTACACGAGCGATTTTTTGCTTGCGATGGTGATGCGATTTTTTTTTAATTGTCGCGTCACCAGCGCGCAGTGAAAATCACCCGTGTAGCCACCCTCGCACAGGTGATGCGACAGCTCAAAAAATCGCAGAAAAAGAATCGCGAAAAATTAAACTCATTCAATTTCTCGCGATTTTTTTTTTGCGACGTTCAAGGGTGGCTACACTTGCGATTTTCATCGCGCGCTGGTGACGCGACAAAATTGAAAAAATCGCATCACCATCGCAAGCAAAAAATCGCTCGTGTAGCCGCGGCTTAACCTTTCTCTGTGACAATTGGTTTGTGTAAAATATTATGAGGTTTCTTAGAAAAGATCGCCAAGTATAAAATGTAGTTCACCAATTTAAAAAAAAACCCTTCAGCCAAAGAAAATCAAGATGGCTGCCTGAGTGAATGTGCTCTCTTTGTCTCCACACGTTGCAACAAAAAAGAAGCAAATTACAGCCCTTGCCAAATTGGCAACCATAATGACTTAATACGTTTTCGCCAGCTTGCAGTGCTGAGGGTGATGGTTCAGTTTATTCCGTTACCAACACATCAAGTCACAGTACCAAATACAGTGTAAGTAAACAAACCAGATGAAAGTCGTTTTGTAATATAAGGACTTTTATTAAACTACTGCCCGCAGCCATTTAAATAGTAAAGCACCCTAGGCAGGTAATTCAAGTGCCTGCACCAAAATACACTGATATAATGTAACTTATGTTCAAATAAGACCACTCAAAAAAGCAACAGTCCTCAATAATGTATTTCCATGAACCAATTTGTCCTTGTACAATGGGCATTGCCATTAAATATCCATACACTCACCACATAGATGATCAGTAGGAGGGAGTCAATATTGTTGAAAAGGGAACATTGGGCTATTGTAATTGCCAGTAGTATGAGGGCACACCACAAGACAAAAAAAAAACACTTCCACAAAAATGGTGTGGATATTATATGGAGCAATGCTAAAGCTAAACAGTAATACCATAATATTGAACAATTCAAAATACCCTAATGCCAGTTATTTTTAAAGGATTTATTAAATAAAACTATCGAATTTTCAAAATTGTAAATTCAAAGCACCGTATTTGAAATTTGCCAATCACACCTGCAGGAAACATGACACAAAATAAATTGACGACGATAGTTTTATCACCTTCTACAACCAACTGCTTTGACAATCATACAGTGAATACCGGTAATAAGTGCCACCCATTCCTTTCTGTGTTTGTCTAATGTTTATCAGAACTACCTTTATACTTCGTATGAACCTTGAGCAACCGTAAGAAAAACATGAAAAATAAATCCACACCAAAATAAAAGGCATTAGGGCTGGTTGAGATGTGAAAATGTAACTGCAGAAATACACCTGAACAATATATTTCGTTTCAAATAAAACTAAAATAGCCAATTTATTACAGTAACAAAATGAATAATCATTTCACAAAAATAATCATTTTTGTCGATATGAACACAGAAGCCTACACTGTTCATGTTGTGATCAAAATTAGCCATCTTATTGTCTGATGAACCATGTGTCGTTCAGCTAAAGGAAATAGTTAATTTGTTTTGTTGAATATTGCGTACCAAATAATAATTCAAGCTCCATAACAAGAAACATATAGGAACACTCGACAACATACTAAACACTCTTGTTTGAAGTGAGTGTAATTAAATAACTAGGCTATACACAAAAAACTCTAAAAATCTCCACAACGTCTTGATAAAACATCTCAAGAGTTGATTGAAATAATTTACACTTCAATTCTCCCGCTATAATACAAGTAATTCTACAATGAAAAAGTACAAAAATACCATCTTAAGTACAAGAAAAAGCCAACTAACAACGTAAGGTTTCAACTTGCCCTGAAAGAAAGAGCAGTAGCCTCCCAATACTATCAAAACTTCTGCATTCCACTTGAAAAATTGATGCAGATTTTGCTCGCATATATAGAGATGAAGTTAAAAAAGCCACCAAACAATCATAGTTTGAACACGAATATTCATGTGAAAAGCTTAGTACCGAGTTAGTAAAAGAATGTATGTTTATTGTGACTGGGTGTTACTTTAGAAAACTTCATCAAGATAGAATTTCAAAAGCTAGTGTATAGTGTGTTTTACTGAACAGCCCAGGGCTTGTAACATATTCAAGATCATAGATTTTCTGCTGCACTGAAAACAGATCCTACTTGCATGCCAAAATTATGACAGGACACTTCACGATAAGTAGGACAAGGAATGTTGAATCATGATACAAACACAAAGGAATTCTTGGGATAGTGAAACTGCATTACGCTAGTGGCAAACTAAGGTTAGGGAATAATAAATTAAATTCAATACAAGATATGACAAGACGACGTTGCGATTAAAACTTTAAAATTAAAGGAGAGATTAAAAATGTATTACCCTGTACGATCATAATTTACTTTTTACTGCAGCAAAACAGTCTGGCAAGCTGATTTGTTCCAGGATTTTTTAAAAGGTTTCCTATACCAGAGAGGGCTGAGAGCCTAAGTCATTCACTACAGCTGAGCATTCAATAACAAAATGCTTTTTAAATTCAACTCTTGATAACACTGGTGAATTAGCACTTCCATAGAAGTGATTCAAATTTACTTAATGTTGAATCAGAACCTTCTGTATTTATTTGGCAATGTGAGCACCAGTATAGTACCAAATCAAACTGAACCATAAACTATACTTTTAGGTTTTCTAAATTCATCCAAAAAAGAGCTGACTGATAACAGACTGTTTCTTTGCAGTTACAACAGATTACAGTTTGCTATAATCAAACTGATTTGGATTGAAACAATAGCTGGTTAAAAGGTGTGCTGTATTTCCACAGCAGCCTTGCTCACTGTAAATCCATACTCTACTATTAATAATATTAATTAATCCCTCATGTTTAGCAACTAATTTGAGGCAACAAATAACATCATGAAAGCGCAGTGACAAGTACAGTTAAAGGCACTTCTGTGAGTTGTACTAATAACTCTTCTTAAAATTCACCAGCATGGAATTAGAAAAAGTTGTTTGGTGGTGGATGAAGACCAGTCTGTTGTGTACTACCCGAGTTTAAGTCGTCATCATGCTCATCATCCACAGTTATTGGATTCTTTGTGTCGTGCACAAGTTTTTCCATCAAAAATCTCTTGTCCCTTCCCTCCTAAAATGTCAGATAGCAACTTTTTAATTAGTATGTTTGTGAGAGAGGATCTAAATAATACCACCACTTCCTTAATTTGCATTTGGGTGTGAAGAAAGTAAGCCATTGGCCAAATTATTCAATATAAAGTTTTAATCTCAAGTGCAACTTACAACCTACCGCATTTTTTTAACAACCAGTGCACAATTCAGTGTGCATTTTCAATGTTCACTGCTTGGAATTTGAACTGTTTAATAAACCTGTTTCTTTGTGTTATTTAAGAATCTTAACAATAACGTTATCTGGGTAAATGTGACGTAATTAAACATTGTAATAACCCCCAACGGAAGTTAGTGTTGATTTCCCTTGTAGAACCAATCATATTTGAAGCCTATGTTTATACTATTTTTTAACTATGTTAAACTATTTTGTTGCTATGTTTTGCTTGAAACCATCTATTTTATTGTTATGTTGCCAAATATATAAAATAGTCCATGGTATTTAAAGCATATCTCTCAACTATGCAAAAGCTATGTCAGAATAACATAGTTTCTAAATAACTATTTTAATACTATTTAGCTAACTGACATGGTCCTAAAGTGCCTATTTTTTCACTATTCAGAATTTTTTTTTTGTCCCAACAGTCAACTTACATTTTAAATAGATGCTATTTATTCATTATGTACCGATCTCAAATAGCTTTAAAATATCCCATTGATGAGCTATTTGGAGGCAAACACTACATAGCTTGTAAATAGATAATAATAATAATAATAATAATAATAATAATAATAATAATAATAATAATAATAATAATAATAATAATAATAATCACCACTTTATTTAAGTCTCAAATCTATTTAGCCGAGCACAGATGCTCTTCTAATTGGGGAGACTAAATCAACTCAACTTTAAATAAACTCAACTCAAATGTTGGTTTTTGGGGAGAGGGAAAAACCGGAGTACCCGAAGTACGCCGAGTCCCGAAATTGATCCCGGGTCACATTGGCGGAAGGCGAGTGCTCTCATCACCACGCCAACCCTGCTCCCCAACTAGCTTTTAAATAGCACATTTAAAACATATTTTGCCATTTAAAACATATTTTCCAGGTGTTATTCATCAGTGTGAGCCAACAAAATAGCATTAAAATAGGTCTTAATCTTCTGTTGTTTAAATGCTACAAGAAATGTGCTATTTAAAAGCTATTTGGTTCCCTGAGTACCTTTGGTGAGAAATGAAATAGAATTTGAATAGTCTATGTAATCTCTATGTCATGGATTTTCACATCTGGGCGGATTAAAATTCAAACAACTGAGCATAGTGTAGGGCAGGTAACTTATTAAAAAATGTTGAGATTGGTATCATGGAAAGTATTCTCAAATTATTTATCTTCAGCACCTTGTCACCTTAAATTCTAACTAAAGTGGGCTTGCATTATTTCCCAAGTCAATGGCCATGCTAATCGTCTCTCTCGTCTTGCTGCACGTCTCTTAGTCGAATATCATCATCAACCGTAGGTTTAATGAATTCCCTACTTCGTCGCCATTTAGTACTTTTTGGTTTTCAGCTTTGGAGTCATACAACCAACGTTTCTCCACTTTGAGGTTGACATTTTTCACGATCTGTTAGCATTAATCACGGGCACCCAACGACAAATTTCGGTAGATATCTGTTCGGTAGAGGGTAGTTCGCCTAAGGCTTTCGGTGTCGATTAAAGAATGCACTCGGATTTTCGTAAGTAAAACGTGGCCTACAAGATTCGTAATGTGGAAATCATAGCCCCTGAGGTTTTCGGAAAGGTCGTTATTGCTGTTCTTGACAGTCAAAAACGTCAGCTCGCATTTTCGGAAAGAAAAAAGGTTCCCTAGAAAGTTAACTTCAGCTAGCATTTTCTCAAAGGAAGATTTTGTTCCCTAACATTTTCGGGCAATTAAAATTTCAGCTAAGGAATCCGAACAGATGAAATTCTTCTAGCTAATGAAAACATCACTTTCAACAGACTTCAAACACCATAAGGTACTTAAAAATGCCTTTCTACAGCTTCTGGCTGATTTGGCTCGTTGGGTGCCCCTGATTAATTCGTGGCCGCCACGTTTATTCTTGCCTGGTTACAAAGTTGCCAGGTTACCCAGTTGTAAGTGCTCAATCGAATGAAAAGTATGTCCGTTTGTCGGCTTGTAACGCGGTGAAACTTCAAAGAAGGTGTGATATTTCAAGATCCAATGGAAACCTTTGCCTTTCTAAATCAAAATCGCGATTTTCGATGTGTGATATTTCACAGCGACCTTCTCTTGCGATTGAACTACTTGGTGAGCCTTCGTGGCGTTTCTTTTTACGGAAATTTCACTAGACTTTGCTGTTGAGTTTCTTCCATGAGTCAGTGCGATGTTCAAGTTCATCTGAAGTTCTGCATCGATCAAGGTACGTTTAAAGGAGCACTGTCACCGGGATTTTTGCTGTTTTTGGTTCAATTCTTCCAAAATTACTGCCTTTTACCTGTTATCGTGCAAAAAATGCCCCTACAGAATCAGCAAGATGAATTCCAATGAAATTTTAGCAGGAAGAGCTAACCATAATATTTTTTTGCTGATTTTTCCATGCATAGCTTGAAATTTTGAAAAAAATGGCAAGTTTTTTCAAATTTCAGTCCATTTCCATCCTCGTCATCTTACATGGAATACAGAAGTTTATGGTGTCAATGCAGTACTACAGTCTTTGGCAACAAAACTAGACCATTATTTTAAGGTTTCCACTGATGCATTGGCAGTTTTAAGCTTTTTAAAGTGATGGTACAATAGCGTGACACTGCCCCTTTAAAGCTTTATAAGTTTCTTATTAAGCTTAGTTGTTGAGTGATTTGCAAGTTTCCACTGGAATGGCTGTTTAAACACGTGAGAACTTTTAGAAGATCAGTTAGCCTGGCATTTATCGTGTGGCATGGATTGCTCGCTACTCCTCGCAGGGTGTGCTGATTTCTAAGATTAATTAAGATTTATACAAACTTAGGTCTACGTGGGAACTTTTTTCGATAACCACGTACAGGTATCCAAAACATTTCGCATCATTCTCAAACAGTAAATGATGTGATGGTTGTTGTTACCTGGCCCTTTTCACCCTGCAGCTTTTTTTTTCTGACAAACTCGACACCCCCATCTTCTTGAAAAGAAATCTGCTAATAACTTTTATTAATAAACCTTTACGACCTATCTGATAATTTTTGGTACTTTCATGCAAGGTTCTGATAAATATTGACTGATTTTTTTTTTCAGGGACAAAAGATGGAGAAGGAAAAGGATAACCCTTTGTTAAAAAAAAAAA
Organism: Pachyseris speciosa; assembly: GCA_016490735.1. NCBI lineage: Eukaryota > Metazoa > Cnidaria > Anthozoa > Scleractinia > Pachyseridae > Pachyseris > Pachyseris speciosa. Next base: position 863,840 of record JAEMWC010000033.1, on the reverse strand, counting down.
CAGGTTTCAGGCTTCCATTGTAATTTATTTTGTAGAACTTTTTATCTCCATAGTTTTTTTCTGAACAAGATTTATAAAATATTTCTTTGGAATGAATTGCATAAAATAAAGTACACGAATTTTTAATTTTGTTCCTATGGTTCTCGGCCTACGGTTGTTGACTGTGGTTCAATACTCAGCTGGACTTTTTTTGGCTTGAATCTCCAGTTATCTCTCCCTATGTCAATGCTATGTAAATGATTGAATGATATTTAAAATCTATGTAAACTCTACCAATGCCCATGTTTTAAAGCCTATTTATAAATATATAATATGCATGTTATATCTATTTTAAAGCTATATAATTCCTATTTTAGCTGGAGGTAGTGTCAAGTTTCTTACTTCTCTCTATGTCAATGCTATGTAAATTATATTTTGAACCTATTCAAACTCCATTGATACCCATGTTATATGTTAAATCTATTTTCCAGCTATTTAAATACTATTTTAGTTCTATTTCATTTCACAATCCATGACTACTTAAAACCTATTTTAATGCTATTTGAAGTCTATTTCCTTTCCTTGTAAAACTACTTGGTTAGTAATGCTAAAAAAATTGTTTTTAAATAGACTATTTAATGGTTCCATTTGAATAGTAAAAAAAATAGGATCTAAATTAATTTTAAAAAGAAAAATCATAGCACTAACATAGTCCTTAAATATATGACCTTGTATGATTTCTAAAATAGTTATAAAATATGCCCTAAATACCATTTAAATAGTTTTCTGACATAGCATTTACATAGCCAATAAATAGTGTTGGATTCTACAAGGGTTGACTATACATTCAGCCTTTCTTTTTGATGGTTTGAACATGCAGTGTAATTCTTAAGTATGAGGATGAGGACGGGATGGGGATTCGGATGATGGGATTCAGATAGGGATGGGCATAAGGATCAGGATGAGGATGGGGATGAAGATGACGATGAGGATGAGAATGAGGATGATAATGAGAATGAAGATGAGGATGATGATGAGGATGATGGGGAACAGAATGAAGATAGGATGAGGATGGCACGAGGATGGGGATGAGGATGAAGATGACGAGGATGAGAATGAGGATGATAATGAGAATGAAGATGAGGATGATGATGAGGATGATGAGGATGATGGGGAACAGAATGAAGATAGGATGAGGATGGGATGAGGATGAAGATGAGGATGGGGATGAGGGTGAAGATGACGATGAGAATGAGGATGATAATGAGAATGAAGATGGGATGAGGATGGGGATGGGGTGAGGGTGAAGATGACGATGAGGATAATGAGAATGAAGATGAATATGATGATGAGGATGAGGATGATGAGATGGGAACAGAATGAAGATAGGATGAGGATGGGATGAGGATGAGAATGGGGATGGGGATGAGGGTGAAGATGACGATGAGGATGATAATGAGAATGAAGATGAGGATGATGATTAGGATGAGGATGAGAATTATGATGAGGATGATGGGGAACAATGAAGATGAGGATGAGGATGAAGATGAGGATGGGGATGGGGATGAGGGTGAGGATGAAGTTGATGATGGTTATGATGATGATGACAATGACAAGGATAGTGATGGTGACGATAAGGATGAGGATGATTATGACGAGGAGGAGGAGGATGATGATGATACAACTTGCTGCTTGAATCAGTTACAGACCCCATAGAAATTGAGAGACTGTAGCTGCACAAACACATGCTTATGTAAGACTTTCAGGGATTGAACACGAGTTTCCCAACAAAGAAAGTGTAGCAACTTGTGATTAACATGTTATATTGTCAAGGCTACAATGCCAGTGCTGTGATGTTAATCAAGACAATCATGAGAAGCTTAACTAGTACCATACCAGCACTAACTGATCCTTGAGCATTTCTATCATGTGAAGATGGGATTTTGTCATGGACCTGAAGTAGTACAACATCAAGCTGTAAAACAAAAACAGCCATGTACACACACATCAGTCATAATTATTAATCAACATGTCAAAGAAATACGTCTGTATAATAAATATCATATAATGAATCGTGTAAACCTTGCAGTTTGATTGGTCTAGATGAGTTTGCAACTCAAGTATAGACACACAAATGACGTCATGAGCACATCACAATCGTGGAAAGAACATCAGTCATGCTACTCGCCTGCTGCTGGAAGTGCACTTCTCTGTTCTTACCATGTTTTGAACTAATCCATTAGTTATCAGAGTACACAGATACGGCCAAATGGAATCTATTTGTTGAATAATATAATAATGTAATAGTGCAACTCTAGGTTTCTAATCTTTTGTAAGGAACTAGTCTTGCTATCCTGGACCACACACAGCAAGAACACAGGCAGAATGTTACCATTTTTAAATGGATGTCTTTTCTACTTATACTTATTGTGAAAAAATTAATATTAATACGTGGTCTAAGTGTCCGTCATCAAAATAATCAATTCACTGGAGACTTGTGCCACTTCAAATAAACAGTCTTTGAGTAACAAACTGGTTTGCTTACATGCATAATGACATGCATTTGGTTTCAGCTTTGTTTGGCTCATCCTGTTATTTTTTACAACACTCAAAAACCACTCTCTTGCAAGAGATAACTCACAGTAATTAAAAAGCAGCAAAAGGTTGCAAACATTCTTACCAGATAACCATCAGAACGGGGAAAATAAAGGCAGCTGTGCTTATGTAGTTAATTATTTCTTGAATCCACTCTGGCCAAGCATCAATCACGTCACCTAGAACCCCAAAGATTCTTTTAGAGTCGACACAGGTCGGGTTACTAGGAGAAAAAGAGGAGTAGATTTTAACTGACTGGTCCTCTTCAAGGAAACATAGACTGATGCAGCAAACTGAAAACACAGAAAGTCCTTTTTGGATTTGCTATTTAAGGGGAATTAAATTTTAAAATGATCTTTAAATTATTAAAATCCAGTTAGGCAACCCCACAAAAATTTATTCTAAAGCAGGTGGTGGCCAACTCGAAAGCATTTGCTACTCTGCCCACCACACACATCCTGTAATCTCTACATAGTCTACGGTATTTGTGTGACCGCTAAGTGTAACTCCTGTATTTTTTTGCCATAGAAACAACAGAAGAACCCGCAGCAGGACTTTGATCACTGGTCACCTAATATGGGGTGGCTGCTTGATAGGTGTTCAGCTGTAGGCAGGTGAAGGAATGAAAACCAAAGAACAAATATTTTGACATGAAGCAACAAAATGTAAGGAGAAGTTCAAGTAACAAACCTAAAAGGTCCCAAACATGATGGCCTCACCCTGAAAAGGCAATGAAATGAGTGTAAAAACATGACATGCTGAAAGTGTCACTACCATCAAAATCACAATTTAATAAAAACGCATTGCATATAGCTCATTACATGCAATTGTACTCATCCTTACCACTAAAATGAAGTTCCAGCCCAGTGAAATATAGAGCTTAGAAAAGTGTTGTTTTCGAGTCCGCAATTACAAAATATGTTAGAGGGAGCCTGCGATGAATGTGGTGATTCGCAAAGTGGTCATTATGCCATGAAGTCATTTTCTCAACTCGCTTCCCGACAAAGAGGATTTGTGCCACAATCTTACTATAAATTATAGTAGAAAAGCGGCGTCTAGTTTATCATCCAGCGATGAATATTAAAGCTTAAGGTGATTCCCTACAATTGCATGGCGCATCCTTACTGCGCATAATTTATGGCGTCATTTAGCGCGCTCACGAGCGCGCGCGCATTAGAAACATGGCGTATTTGCCTTGACATTGACTGTTTGTCAGCCGAAATTTCCCTTTGCGGTCGTGTTGCAAAGAGACGAGCACGGTGACCC